>CALYDF020001645.1:0-99788 GCA_944474145.2 Dicrocoelium dendriticum
AACTTGATTACGTCTAGCTGCTGGTGTGGCCATCAGAAGTAGAACCGTGCCGCTAAGTCTATTTTATTAATCCCCGCGTTCCCAGCTATGATGTAGGCCGCTTGGCACCTAGTTAACCTTTGATTATGGGACCGCGATTCTTCTAGCATAGGTCGGGCCGGAGTCGAATAATAGCACACATTCTTCACTAACTAGCTTGTCTCACACAGACCACAAACGACGTGCCTCGCAGCTTTTTTCCTTCCATCTCTCTACTCGATGATCTATCGACTCCGCGAAGAAGTCATCCGTAAATTAGTGAAATGTCAGCGTCATTTGCTTGTGCCGTCTGCCACCGTGCATACTCTGCACTCTGAATGTTAACCATGGCTACGTGTTGTACGTTGCACGAAGCGTTGCACGAAGGATGCCAGATAATGCGGCTACATCCGCGTGTTGATTACCTATTCTTAGTCGGCATACAAAGTCGTCCTCCTGTAAAATATCTTGCCAACAAACGATTTGACTTTCAGGATCCTTAAAGTTTTACAGCCAACCAAGTGTTTGATGGTAGATCCGTACCCCAAAACACATAATGTCGATTCTGCTTCATGAAAAAAACCAGGGTTAACCTTTCTTTTCTGGCAGTACAATGATACATTTACCTAAAGCTGAGGCTTCTACTATTATAAGATACGACTCTATCCCATCTTGTCCTTTGCGTGGCAATACAGCTGCAATCGGATGGTCATTGGAAACCGCATCCCGAATAAATTCTCCAGACGACGGTGATATAGCAGGGTACACTAGTACAGGTACCGCTCAAAGAGACCTACGGAACCGTTTAAATGCTTCCTTACATCCTGTGGACCATTGGAAGACTCGAAACTTTTGCAGCATTGCATTCAATCGCGTGGCAATGGTAGAATTTATTTGGATGAATCGTCGGTGATATGATGTCATCCCAAGAAGCTGCGTAGTGGCTCAGTGTTGGTAGGGGTTGGCCAGGAGTTCACTTGTTCCGTCTTATTAGGATCACTTCGGATGCCCGACCTCTAAATGAAATTTTTCAGACGTACTAGGTCTTCCCGTAGTAAGTGACACTTTGATGGTTTAAGTTTTAGGCCTACCTCAATAAACGTTTCAACACATCTGCCAAGCTGTTCAAATGTTCGTGTTTCATTTTTCCATGAACAATGAAAGCACCCATGTAGAAAGAACAATTCTCTGGTACTAATCCATGCAATGGGATATGCCTTGATGGAATTTTTAATGCGGGACTGCATCCTGGTGTTGATCTAATATTTTACGAGATTGGTTCTACCTAAGTCGGTAGTTCGTCAAGCGCATGCGTCTGAGTGGTTTCGTAACATGCCTTTGAACTGCTACAGTGCCTGCTCATCAGTGACTAACTCGGGTGAGCGAACAAAGTCATGTATGCATTTTTCGCTGTCGGAAGTATCACCATAAATTGTGAAAACCTTTATATAATCACGTTCGCAAGGTTTTAGCGATACTGTACAATTATCTGTGAGCGCTTGACACCTGCTTAGATGTAATCGACATTTCAAACGACACAGCAGGTCCATCCGAACAATAACATTAAAAGAAATTTGGTGCGCAAAAATAAACCCCGGGATGAAGCTCTGGTACGCAATACCAACCCTTGCGTTTAAGGACTCTCAAACGGAAATCAATTCTCCATTAGAGGTGATTATGCGGTAACGACAAGAAGCGCATACGCGTTCTAATATCTGTTTAATCAGTTTACATTTGATTAGAATCTAACGTGCATCTGTATCGATGAGACATAGTAACCGAACCCCTGCGATCCGTAATTATTATTTTAGTGCTGATGCAGTACTTGACTTGCAAATAACGGCGGGTAGGAAATCAGTTTGTACGTGATCACACTTACCTGAAAGTGTTCTACCATCCCGAACGGGTCTGGGACGTTTTGCGGATAATAGGATGTAGTCGACCCTCCAGGGGGCCGGTGGAGACTGTGGTCGTTAAATTGCTCGTCTGAGTTGGTATTCCGGTCAGTGACCCTTTGGCATGTACAAATGTCTTCCATTGTTTGGTCACCATGTTGATGAATAACAGGAAGTTTGCCATCGCATGTTCGGCTTGCATGTACTTGCATCGCTGTTTGTATTTGTGACTAAGCAGCTGGCCACAGCCGGACATTTAAAAGTTGTGTCCATCACCGCGTCCACGTATCCCTTCATGAAGTTTCCCGATGGGGCATAACAGCAATTCCGCCTTGTCAGGAGGCGTCTGTACATGTTTGAGTCGCTGTCCTGATACCCTTTATTCGCATTGCTCTACTGTTTCGTTTGTGTAAGCAACACCTACAAGTTGGCTTAATTCCCTGTGGAAGGCATCAACTGTTTCACATGGGTTCTGATAATGCGTATGGAATTGCTGGCGAAGCTCAGTCGGACGGCTTTGACGACTCAACAGTGTACGAAGAGCTGCAAACCTGACTGTGGTAATTTTGGTCTCCACGATATTAATATCCATGTCAATGTAGAACGCTCTGCCAGATCACAATCCCACATTTCCAATTCGGTGTTATTTCGCCGGGTAATGAGGGCTGTGCTTTTGCAATTGTTTTTCTTAGCGATCATACGGCATTCCAGTAACAAACGTTTCCGGTGTAGGTATGGGTACTACGTTGGCTGCAGGTGTAGACAGGACTGACCAATTTTCCAAAACTTGGAACAGCGAATCCAAATATGAGGAATATTTGTCAATAAGGTCAAAAGCGTCGGAATTATTCATATCACCGGTGAGTTTCACTGGATTCTGCATGGTATAGTTCTGTTCCCAAGCAGGGTTACGAATTTGAATTCTCAATGTGGGGATAAATCCAAAGATCAATAGGAATTTGTATTAAAGAAGGCTAGCCACTATGGAGAATAAATATAAATAAAAAGAAAATTGGATAAACATTACTGCAAACAATCGTCTCCGTTTTCTCTTTCTTCTTAAACAGCAGCATAGCAGAGCAGCACCGAAATGGTAGCGGAGACTGTGCTTATGACAATTCAAATAAGTACTCGATCGTCTATTAAGCCCTCACTCTGCCCGTGCTACGCGTGTATAATTCTCGGATAATATTTACATATTTCCCGGGCACACCTTTCCTGAGTAGACAATTCCAAAGGGCACATCAATCAACCGAATCGAAGGCACCTTTGATGTCGAGGAACATGCCTACGGTGAGCAGCCAGTATGAGTAACGTTAATCAATCAACTGACGCAAGGTGAAGATGTGGTCGATGCAGCCACGACTCCGACGAAACCCGGCTTGCTCCTCACGAATCTGGCTTTCAAGAGTGCCAGTCAGTCCGTGAGGGATTATGGATGGGGTTAATTTGGAGGAGATGGAGATCAGACTGATTCCTCTATCGTTGCCGCATTCCGAACAAGAGCCGCCTTGGAATATGGGAACAATAACGGAGCGGCTCCAGTCGGTTTGGATTGTCTCCTACTTCCACAATCTCACCAGTAATACATGTATAGCGTCAACAATAGCAGAGCCTCCGAATTTGAAGAGGGCTGGAGGAAGATCATATGGTCTCGCGGCTTAGTTCAACTTCAACATTCCGATCTCACGTTCGACATCTGAGCAAGAGGGTGGATCCAAAGGGACAGCCCAAGGAGCAGAAAGATCACTGGCCGGCGAAGAATCGAGGAATGCTAGCCGGTTAAATTGCTTTTCAAAATGCTCAGCCCAAATATCCAAACGTTTAGCCAATTGTGGATGGGCTGTCCACTCTCGTCACGTATTGTTTCACTAGCACCAAGTCTCCTGCCCCCATTTCCCGTATCAGACGGAATAACTTACGATCCTTGCCAAGGACAGTGGCTACTTCTATATCTGACTCATGATGAGACCACCAAAGTTCGCGGTCTCTCTTCAGGCCAGCACGCAATATTGCCCAGGGCTCTTTGCGAGTTTCATTGTGTTCGCTTCCAGCCGGGATATGCCGGCGAGCGTCGAAAAGTTCCAGAGACCGCGAAGAGACCCAATATCCATGTTGGCTATTAGACATACCACATAAGGATTTGCCTGCTGCTAGTAAGGTCTGGTGAACATGTTAGCAGGGACCATCGATTGTCTCCAGTGAACGCTTACTCAGCCCGCATGTCAGCGTAATTCGATACGCATACTATTCTATTAGTAGCGGCAGGATTGCACGACAACCTTCTTAACTATTTGGTGCCATAAATACTTAGGGACTCGGCGTAATCATCGCTTCTTGCCTGAAGCCAGTGACTATTTCTTCCGGCAACCCATACCCAGCTAACCAGTAAAGGGGTTGTTTATTGGTGATAGCTGTACTGGCATCCCCGCACAAATAGCCTAAGGCTATTTGCTGTAAAAGCTTGCAGCAACTAGCACGTATCGTTTCGGTGGAGGTGCATTGCTGAATTGACCCAGGATATCAAGAGAAATTTCAGCACGTAGCTTATGGTGTAATGAATAGGTTGGATTGGTTAGTCCAACGGCCCCCCACTTTTATTGTATATAATTTTCAACTAATCAATTGTTCTAAGGTAGTTACTCTCACTGCGCGATCATAGCTCTCAGGGAGCAGGCGACATCCGCCCGAAGGCACTGAAGGCTGTGGACAACAAGCTACCTGAAGCACTCTCACAGTTGTTGAAAAGGTACTTGGATGAATAACAAGTCCCCACTATGTGGGAACCTGGCATTATCGACCAAATTTTAAAGGCCGTAGCTGTTCAGAGCCTGCAAACTATCGCCCAGTGACTCTCCTACCTGTGCTCGCGAAGGCGATGGAAGCTATCATCACTGAGGCCCTAATGGACTAGCTGGAAAAAAGCAACAACTTGGCACCGCAGCAGCATGTCTTCCGTCAACACCGGTCAGGCACCATCAACCTACTGACCCCACGAGCTCCTTGGACAGAAGTGGCTGATGATGGGGTTGGAGTTAATGTCGACTATCTGGAATTCTCCAAAACCTTCGACTGTCTGAATCAGCGCATCCTACTTCAAGGGCTACAGAGCTACGTTATCTGCGATCCTGTATTTGGTTTGCATGGGCAACTTCCTCCAACAACGGACGTTGTGTCCCACAAAGCTCAGTGATTGGACGGCGACTATTCCTGGTGCTTTTCAATGACCTGGAAAGAGTTATCGCTTCAAATTTCCTATTTTCGCCGATGCGTCAAGATGTGGCAGACGATTAGTAACAGTGTGAATCACGGTCTACTCCAACATGACCTAGATTGTATTTATGCATGGTCTAAAAGGAACCCGCATCAATTGAACATAGCTAAATGCAGTATGATACATCTGGGTCACCAGCTGGTGAGCGTTTACAAGCTGGAAGACCACACCTTGCAGAAGGCCGCTCAAGAGTCTTACCTGGTTGTATTGGTACAGGATGATCTCGGTTGTTTTTAGAACAAGCAGTGAAGAGGAGGAGAAGCGGCAATCAACACTTCAGTCTTCTTGGCAGTACATCCAGTCGGTTTGAACCCTCAATCTTTATCCAAATGCTTAACGCCTATGAGCGACCTCACGTGAAATATGCTATTCAGGCGTGACCACATTGGCAGAACCTGTATCCTGCTGCTTTCGAGATCCTCAAAGAAGGGCAACCAAGATCGTAAGGAGTTCCTTTCATCTGCCCTATCAGTTTAGATTGCAATCTCTAAGAATATACAGCAGCTGATATCGGCTTTCGTGGGCAATCTCATGATGCTTTACCAGATTCTGAAGAACCCAAACCAACTTTGCGGTCCGCTGCTGGAATAGAACCACAACACCAATCTAAGTGGTCATCCTCTGAAACTGAAATACAGTTTAGCTGGCTTGTGTGCTGTAGAAATTTCTTTTCCTTCCGCGTGTGCCAGCCTTGCAACGCCCTCCCTCATTTTGTCGTCGCTGCTCTCAATCTAGCGAAATATAAAAGACCAGTTGACGATGCATTGTCTCGTCTGCGTTTCATGTTATGACTTGTTAGCCAGGCGCTACAAAACGCAATCAAAAGATGTCTTACCAAACTCTCAACCAATGGATTTTATGGATGTATACGTTTAATACGCGAACATTTCCGCTATTCTGCATAAGTCTATGGTGAATCCACCAAGACGCTTTTCACTTTATCATGCAATGTACTTTTCGCAGTAATTTCCATCCCAAGGGACTTGTTATCAGTGCCCTTTTACCCGTAATAAATCATGGTTCCATTGTCCTATTTTTAGGGGCCGCATTCTAGCACCACGGCCTGGGCACTGGTATTCAAATTTGACCACCAGTAGCATTGGCGTCTCCGAGATTTGTTTGCACAATGCCTGGGTGACCTTTGTGCGCGCAATCAAGAACTGCCAAAAAAGTGTTCCAGGTGTAAACTACTGCTCAGTTCTCACTATACAATTGCATACAGAATGTAACGCTTGTCAAAGTGTGCAAAATACGAGGAACTCAGTTGGATTTGTCTCGCTGTTTGGCCACGGATTAGCTAAGTTTTGCTAAAATTTTACCAACACTGTAGCACTTTAACTGTTCTTTCGGATCTGGTCAAGTGTAAATGGAAAGTGCGCTTCATTTGGGAAATTGTATGTCAATCTCACCTCTTCCGAGTACGTATTCTCCTCTTCGTTAGATAAGGGAATCATAAAAATGTGTCCGCAACTTGGTTAGAACCGCGTGGAACTTATATGATTTCACAATCGCAGTTTAGAAAGATGCGGATGGCAACGGCTTAGCCTCACTGTTTTCTGATCTTAGTTAGTACGCTTAACTAGGGTTGTAAGCACAGACTGACCATTGTGCAAACTAATGCGACGCCCGAATAATTAGAAATGACATTTCTCACCTGCCGAGATGCATGCAGGTCGCTCATTTTCGCCTGTGCAATAAGTTCTTTGGTGGTCGACAGAGTGCGTGTGACGGATGCACTTTCTTTCTTCTCAACACTATGCGACTGGAGCAGAAATTCGCCGAAATCAACATTCAAAGCAACAGTCGCAGAAAATCTTTGACATGTTCACTAAATGTCGCAATAGTAGACGTGGGCGCAATCATAGCCGATATGGCCAGATAAGCATTTGCTTTTCAGACACATTGGGACTCCTAGATTTAGGGAGTCAGCCTCCACAGCGGCTCGGCAATATTCGCAAATCTCGATTAATGTCGGAGGTAATAACAGCACAGATACAACGAAATGTTTACTTCCGGGTCCTTGGACGATTTCGGACATTTAAGGATGGCTTGTAATGCTTTGCTTATTTTAGCCTTATACAAGAAGTGAAGATGACATGGCCAACAATCTTTAGTTCCTTGAAGGCGAATAGGCATTTGCTGCTATTCCGGCGAAAGTTTAAATCACTCATTCTTTGCAATACGTAGTTTAGGTTATTTCATGTTCAACGGGACTGCGGTCAAAGACAACAGTATCGTCCATATACACAACACATCCTTGGTAGTCTGAACAAGACAGTAAAAGTTTCCGTGAAGAAGCTACTGCAGCGCTAAGGCCCATTAGCAACAACTAGTAATGCTATAAGCCATTTTGCTTGAGACAGCATTAAAGCACACGCTCTTAAACCTCCAATAACCACGAATTTCAGGGCTCTTGACAAAGCATCCAGTTTTGCCAGAATTACAAGCCTAGGTTTCGAAATAGTGAAAGGTCTGTGGTCCACGCTCAACCGAATGTAGCGCCTTGCATTTTCATCCCTGTCAATTTCTTCAAAAACGATTCGGATAATAAAACTGCGGAGCTTTGAGGTAAAAATTAGATATTTTATTTTGTTGACCTAAGTTGCTTCCTCCAACAGTGCCATTACTCCCTAACGGAGCCTAACCGTCAGTGAATTTTCTGCTGATTCGAAGGCACATTGAAATTATAACGAAACTAAATATTGCAAAATCGCCATCCGAATAACTAACTGGGAAAGCTGTAGGAGATAAGGAGCACAAACAATTGAGAAAAATGCTTTTTACAAACGTGACGCTGCACTAACGTAATTGCTTCCAAATTATCAAGCTCTATTTCTAGGTAATTGGCTCTAATTGGTACTTAACAACAACAGAGCGATTATCTCATGAGGGCAGCTTTGGTTTATGAGCAGACAATGGAATCAAGTGCACAATTTCGCTAACATCAACTATAGCAATTTTGCTAATGATTAAATTAACCTGAGGATCAGCTGTGGAAGTATCCACGCCAGAATTAGCAAGCGAACGACAAACTCGGGTAACACTTTCCGACTTACCACAGCTCCGACAATTCGCGTAATTAGCAAAGCAATATACACTGTTTAGACCGTGTTTAATAGTTCTCTAACGGCAACATATTTTTCCTTCTGAACATGGCTTCAACGCTAGAGATGAATACGGTAGATCAGTTTTGGTGGCTGCCGTATTATTTTAGAGACAATTTACTTTCTTCACTGAGTACAACTTCCGCGCCAGGAATGTCGCAATCTCCCTCCAAAGTGAGCCTAACTGCATCCTGTTTAGTAGACTCCCCTTGATCATTGAAACCGACAGTAGAAATAGATCTTGCAACCAGCATATTTTCTTCAAACCTGTTCCTTGGTACATTGTCATAGTCCCATTTCCGATCCTGTACTCGACAGCTACATAACCTTGCTGCAGTTCAGTAAGCTTGTTTAGGAGACTGTGCACTTGTGTACACATAGAAAGGCGTTTCTGACCGCAGTAATGAGACGGGGGATATGTATTTTTAGTAAAGTTTCAGCCACTACTGGTTAAGCAGTTTGGGCTTCCACACTGTAAGCGCCCTGAGGTACAAGCGGAGCAACTGAGCCAACAGGGACACCAAACTTCGAATGGTTACTTCGGTTTGCAATCAACAGCTGTGTTTGTTGGCTCGTTGTATAGATATCGGTGGCTTTCTTTTAACGATATAAATATTGCTTTGTGGTTTTTGATTCAACAAACTGTACGCGTTTGTTTACTTGGGAAGGTTGCGAGAGATGCAACGTTATGGTAAATGCTAACCCAAACAGACAAGATCCGAGAGGTGGACTGCAATAAATAGCGCTATTTAAGCTGGATCGACTGAGTGAAGACACCTATATTTGTGATAAGCATTACATCCGTAAAGCGACCCGAGTACAGTGCCAGAGAAAACGATCACCCAGCCGTGGGTTTTAAGCTATGTCTGGACCCAGTTCCCATGGTGCGCCCCCAGGAAGCCAAGGCCCAAAAAGTCTTACAGGATGTTATTGAGACAGCGTAAAGCAGTGTGAAAGGTGGCTGTAGTTGGATTGAGCTGACTACCGCCGGTAGACTATTCATTACGACCGTAATTGTTCACGAAGGAATCATATCGTCTATTATAAGTATTAGTATTGACATGCTCCATTAAATTCCGGCTCGTACTACGTAATGCTCAGCTTCGTTCCACCGATCGGAGAACACGTTATTTACATTAAATTGATACATCAACCGGAATAGAAATAAATGATCACTTTTGGCCTGTTAAGCTCCAACTGATGTATTTAAAGATATTTACATCTTTGGCAGCAGTTAAGTGTACAAGATTCATAGTGGACCCTGAGTAAATTAGCATACTACAAGCTACCTTGCTAAATTGTCCCTTTTGCAAGTTATTAAGCACCATGCAACAATACCTTACTATAGATGGAGCGAAGCACTTATAAAAGGGGACACTATAGTCCGTAAGCCCATTAACTTGCAGCCTTAGTCGATGACTGATTTGCTTTTGACTATGCGCATGGTCCCCAACTCCTGGCCGCGGACAGCTACCGGTCCATGAGAGATTCCATATTGCCTTTTACCTGTTAAAGATGTGGAAACTGGCATTTCTCGGCTGATGAATGTAGCTATAAAAGAAGTATCTGCCGTCAATGTGGAAACTTAGGGCACTTGACAAGAACTTGCCGATCCAAAGCTGGCGTAGCTGTTTCGTCACGATTTCCCAAGAAGCCCGTGGAGATCCTTCAGTCTTCGGACGAAGATACTCAACTAAGCACGATTTGGAAATTAACATCGAACTTCTGTAAACTGGACGTTGTTACCGGTGCCTCAGTTTTCCTTATTAGTGCTGTATCAGTTAAAATGTCCTCCAAATTGTCGCTCTGTGAATCAACTTCGCGGGTGTACACCGGACAGCTGATACCTTTTCTGGGAGAATGCAATGTTCATGTTAATTATTCTGTGCAGCAGCGGACCTTACAAATATATGTTATAGTGTGTAACTGTGCAAAGTTACTCGGATGCGACTGGATCAAATATCTTCGCGCCACGCTAGAGGCTATGAATTTTATGTCCATTAACCAGCTCTTGGAGGATGTGCTCAGCAAATATCCTGACGATTTACAGAATGAACTATGAAAATTGAACGGATAACACCTTAGTATCAACGCTTAGCCGGAAATTCCTCCGCGCACTTTCAGTGCACGCACCATACTTTATTTATACTATCAAAGGTAGAAGATAAGACAAAGAGGTTGCAATGAGCAGAAACAATCGAGCCAGTCCGATGCAGTGAGTTGGGAGCTCAAGTAGTTCCGGTCTTGAAGCCGGATAGTTTTGTGCGCATTAGTAGACTATAAGCTTATTATTACCCGTTAGTTAATTATGTATAAGTGTACCTTACCTCGGATATAGGATCTATGTGCTACACTAGCAGGCGGAAAAAGATTTACGCAGATCGAACGCAGTCGCGCGTACTTGCACATTAATTGAGAGGAGACCTCTCGCTCATGCCCTACGATAAATACCCACATGGGTCTATTCTAATCCAAACGTTTACCGTTGGAATTCAGTTTAGTCTCAGATATACTCCAAAGTATTACTGACAGCCTGATCAAAAAGATGTTCCTTACACTTGCGCTTATCTGAGGACATACCATTTAAGGACGTACAGATGCCAAATAGTTCCAAACGCGATACACTGTACTCGAACGTATATAACTCATTGAACTCAAACTGATGACGTCCAAGAGTACAGTTTCTAAGACTTCTTCGTTACTTGGGTTACCGTCTCGATTAAAAGAGAGTACACGTGTTACAATATAAAGTCAACCTCATGTTTGTCTTACTTGAACCCAAGAATAAAGCTAAACTCTGCTTAATTTAGGGATGTGTTCACACTATCTTCACTTCTCACCTAACGCCTCAACAGTATTTACAACCTTGTACCAACCGGTACTCGTACTTGGGGTCCGGATATAAGAAGGGCCATCACCGATGCAAAAAGTTTGCTCAGCGCCTCAAGCAACTTGTGCATTTCGATCCGCGGCTGCCTCATCTGCTGCTGTGTAATGCTTCTTCACGCGAACTAAGCGCAGTTCTATACCACCGGACAGATGAAAGTTCTCTTCGTCCAATCGCTATTGTTTCTCGCACCCTGCAATCCGTTGTAGGAATGTTCTCTCAACCTAACAGAGAAAACTTGGCGATAAATTTCAGATGCAGGCGTTTGCACTAGTACGTCAGTGGATGAGAGTTTGATATCCACAATGACCATAAACCACTCCGTTTGCTTCTGTGTGAAAAGAAAGGAATCCGACAGATGTCCTTGCCTTGAATGAGAAGCTGGGAACTAATTTTGAAATCCCATAAGTATAAATGCTAATAAGTAAACGAACCAAGTAATACCACCGCCAATGCACTTAGTCCCAATCCATGGCAGCATGGTGCAAAAACGCATAGTGAATTCATGGAGCTTATTAACCGAAAGAAATAACTTGAAATGCCACCCATCCCGAGTGGATTTTACGGAGCCTGTTGGCCTGGGATCCTGTGTTGTCAATGTTGGTACAGTTCTCTAGGATTAAATGGCCAAAATGCACGTCAGAAGAACTGAAAGCATTGGCCTGTGGGAGTAATGAGTTGACTCTATACAACTGCTATACATTTCGGGGCTCGCGCATATTTCCGCTATACGATCTACGGACCCAGTTGCTGGGAGAGCTGCACTATACAAATCCTGGCGTAAACATGAGGAACGCGCTGGGACATGTTTACGGTTGGGGGCCGAACATTGATCCGAATATGGAGCGGCTGCGGAAAATTGTGAGTAATGTCAGAAAAACAAAAGTCAAAATTCTCGCGGACCGCTACGTCCATGGTGTTTGTCGGAGGGACCCTGGCAGCGGGTACACGGAGATTATTTTGGCACAACCAGTGTGACGATGTATCTATTTTGATTATGTCCATTCTAAATGCATGGAAGTACATCGAGTTCCACATGCGACTTCCGCAGCAACAGTTGCATAAATGCTTTACCTATTCACCATTTTCTGTATCACACGGACGGTAGGCACCCAAAACGGAACACAATTTACCGGTGAAGATTTTCAACAATTTCTGAGTAACAACGGAATACAGCATATTAAGTCTGCGCTTACCATCGAGCGTCGAATGGAATAGCGAGACGTGCAGTTCTTACTGTTACTCAAGATATCCTCAAGCAGATTCATGGAAGTCTATAAACTCCGTTGCATCATCAGTTCACTTACCGGACGACTTCTACTGAGTCAGTTACTTTTTGGCCGACCACTACGAACGCGGCTGCACTAGCTTTTCTCGATCCCTCGGAGCAGAATTGAGTCAGTGTAGCGAAGATTAGTAGGAACGACAAGTTGTCAGGGGCAATGTGCCTCAATGCTTTTGATCCGCTGTAGACAAGACTGCCTCACGGAAGCAAGCTGAAAAGCTGCTACACCTGTCCTCAACAATTAACCAAACGGAGCTGTAGCCGAAGGACGGCCTTGTGGTGCGCCGCCATTTTGACCATACCCAGCTGCGCTCCATCAAACCATATGAGCAGGATCAAACATCGACTGCGCTAATGCGAAAATGGATGGGGAGTCTGCCGCACAAAACCAGGAACAGCAAACGCAAGTGAACAACCCTAATTAAGACGCTCAACAGGTAGGCCTAAGCCAATTGTTTGGTATCAACACAGAAATTTCAATCTTTACGAGCGAATAGATGGGTGTCACTTATGAAGTTATGCATTTATTCGTGAACATTAACACTCAAATGACTGGTTGACAATGACCTTGACTTATCTTTCTTATTTCATCGGCTTTTGTTTCGGCATTCCTTGCCAAATTATCGTTTGACGGGTTTAAATAAATCTTTCCATACTACGCGTGCATGTTCTGTTCCGTCTACCATTTAAGGGGCCTACTTAACACTTGCATCTTCAGGTGTTTAGTGGTAGACAATTGGATTAAAATCACTGAAACATGGATGCGAAACAACTTCGTCTATGAAAACAACCAATTATGGTCGATTGCATTGCAAAATGGGGTCGGAATAACCACATAAGCCCTAGATCACACTATCCAGGTATAACGTTTTTTTCTTTTTCTTGACGTTTAATTCGTTTTTCTACACACATTAGTGTTAAATAATTCTTGTCGTTAGGGACCAGCCAAGGGTGGCATACAACTGGTGGATGAAAGCTACGCAATTTTCAGAAATGTCTCACAAATCTATAAACCGGTCACTTATTTTCGGCCCTTCTGTTATGGCAGTTCTTAGAATATCAATCTAACATCCCTTCGCAGTAACAAAATATCCCCTTTTCTTATTAGTGACCGTTAGTATTACTCATTGTCTAACTCCACATATGTTTTATTCTTTATTACTTCCATTTTGGGCACGACAGAGTTGATTTTCCGACCTTAATAACTGGACCCATGAAGAAGCCTTGCCATTGACTTTGGCGCGTAAACAGTGCTTGACTCGAAATCCTTATAGATGGTGTGGGCCAGACTGTCTCTGTCCACACTTCATACAATCCAAAACAGATATATGAATTAGTTGAGAGGTGTTAGATATGTGACTTAGATCTTTTAAATGCTACCACAGCACACGACCAAATCGGGCATGGAAGTGAGGGTGTAACGCATCCTGAGATGACCCGCGTCGCAGTAGGTCCTCAGAAGACGGTTCCATTTATGGTTGTATTACTTCAGTTAAACAGTTAGATATGTTCATATGTATATTTGGACAACCACTCCAACATCTGAAATAATCTCCATCAATTAGTACTGCTTCCAACCCAAATAATTTAAGAACCTCTGAAAAAACAATTGTTCCATGTGATTCCTCTCTTCATATTGATCATATCATTCTAATTGAATTGTGCCTTGCGCTGTTCACGAATAAACGGTTATCTTTTATTTGCTTTTCTCCGCCACTTCTTATTGTTTTATGCTTCACTGTATATTAATTATGTATATAAATACTCTGTGCCATATATTCACGAAACTTCTCAATGGATGAGAAATGTAGCAATTACAATTGGTATTATCACCATTTAAATTCAGTACAGTTAGTCGCGAAAATAAGGAGGGTGAAGTGAACACACTCGGTGTTGTTAAACAGCTCACCTGCTGTAGATTTCAGGTCAGATTGATACAGGTGCGAATACCTTGTAGGAAGAGTGTAATTAACAGGCTGCTGCCTTTCCCGGATTGAAGGCAGAGTTTGGATTTGAGCCGTCCGTGATCATTATTATCTGTGTCGGCCTATCGTTAAAACGAGGTCGGTTTCGAACGGTGGTGCTAGTTCAACTGTAGCATACGGGAATTTCGTAAACAACAGAATGAAAACGGTTGGTCTTGTTTGACTATACTTGTACGCCCAGTGGCTCTGTACATTCTAAAACATACGAACAGCTCTCTTGTGTGTATCACACCACCTGTTGTTGTGTTTGGGTAGTTCAACGTTGGTCGGCTGTGTTTGCAACCCTGGTACAAAAGAATCATTTCACACGGAAGAGTAAAATTTACAATGTATTTGTTATGGTTGGTTCGTCCCATAGCTCAAATGAATTGGAAGGTATGAAGATAAACAAACTCTGGCCTGGAAATAAATATACTCTTCCGCCCAGAACGACGGAATGCTATTTGTGGATATTGAAGATTATGGTCTCCTGCGCGTTTATTTTCACTCTTCTGCTTAACTTGACCACACTGAGGGGGAAAAATACTGCAACTTTTGCTGTGAGTCCAATAACCTTAAGATTTCTTTACTTGGTTTTCATTTTTCCATGTATGCTTTGATTAACGAGAATTTCCAGACCTTCGGTAAGGTAATCCTTCGTAACCGTTGCATTTATGCTAAGAGCTTTTGACCTGTAAATCGAAGTAAGAAGGTTACTCTGAATTTCAGATAGTTGAAAAGCATCTGGATTCGATTATCTCTGTATGCTGACGACCTCTTTAATAGGCCAGTTTGGTCAAGTCACCAGATTGGTCAAATATAAGAAGTTCTAACCTTTGTGAGCATGAACTTTTAGTCATAATAAATATTATTAACAATTTTTATGGACGATGGTTTGTAAGAAAGCACTTGAAATACAGATAGAGCGTTTATGATAGTTTAGTCTACAGTTCAATTACTTCCACTGTAGTGGACTTCTTGCATCAGAGGTTAGAACATTCATGTTTTAGTATAGAAGTTAGTAAAGCAATCTGGTTATAGGGGGTCGTTGCAATTCATAAACAAATGTTTTCCCTTCGCAGTGTGAATCACGGCATATTTTTGCATATTTCATATTTTCCAGTTATGACCAGCCAATGCCTTCATAAAATCATAATGCTGGTGCAGTTTTTGAGACTGCACCACATCTTTTCACACCAGGGTGAGTTGAGTTCTGTCCTCCTACTGTCTGATAGTCTGTGTGGAAATTTATTTGGGCTCTGGCAATTGAAGCCTTGAAATGAAATAGGGTTAAATTGCTGCCAGCTTTCCTGTGTAAAGTCCACGGGTTCACAATGGTAACATCCATAAAACGGAAGAACACTCGGAGATACTAAGGCTTATTGTGACGCCGGTGTGTGTAGGGTGTTACACACTGATCCACGAGGTCCACTCCACCCATATGATTATTATACGCTGTTATATCACAGGGTCGAGGTACAGTGATTGCTTCCATTTCCTTCCTGAACTACCGCTTTGCCAAGTCTTGAGATAAGGTCCGGCACACGTTTATGAATAGAAGAATTAGCAAGCCATCGCATGACTTTTATGTTGTTCTTATTTTAACCGAAGTGAATGTGCCCCTGTGTTTCTTTTGCATCTTCTTCTCTTTTGGCAGCCGTGATTGAGCCTCATGTATTCTGTTATGACCATTTGTTCCAGTATCATGAATTCCATATTTTTTAGTTCTTTGAACAAGGCGAAGCTTGAAATATGATAATCGAAAAAACTTTGTATCCATTATGGTTAATATCTGCGCAGAGAAGAAGCTCAACATCAGAATGCTATACCCGCATTCGACTGGTTGATTCATGCCTGCTGGTCAATCTAAGCCCTTACGCCAGCTCTGTTTGACGCCAAAACAAACATAACAGGAAGGAAGACAGAGGACTCAGCAGACCAGATTTTCATTAGGATCGAAAACGCTCACATTTATATGTCGGTCCCACCAATACTCTAAACTTCACCTGGAGAATTTTTCTGTGTGCCCAAGCTCTACACGTGATTGTCCGCTGCGTCTGGCCAGTTTGCCGTCTTGCTTGGGCAAGCCAGTCTTCATCCGCCTACCCGGAGCATGGCAAGGCAGTGATGTCTGGCGCGCGATTTCATCAGCTACTGGTCAGACCTTTGCAACAAGCATGCTGTCTGTTGCGCGATTTCCCCATCTTTCGGTTTGGCCCTGGAAGTTAGACAACGGGAGATTTTCCCACAAAGCCTCAGAAGTTAAATCAAAAGGAAGAATACCTTCAAATGTAAAAAAATTAGTATTTCTGATGCTTTAAGATCTGCGCATAGCACGGCCATTAGTCATTTGATAAATGTTACAGAGAGCCAACTTACGGTCAGCGTACCGACTGAGAACAGTTGTGCAACATTGGATAAATTCACAATTGAAGATCGAACGCAAGCAGAGAGGAAAACGCGAACCGATGTTGGGACAGCGGCAAGTAGAACGCTGAACTTGAATCGTGTAAGTGGTGTTAATCAGCATTATTTAGCGTCTTCAATATCAAAGTTTTATAGTTGCCAGTAACCCATTAATTGCGTTATGCTCTGATATAATACGAATCTCTCAGTCCGGCAGATCTTGGCAGTTGCACCTTGTTACGTTTTGAACCGGTTGGAGGCGGCACAACAGGTTTTGGCAGGCTATTCCTACGGTCACTGGAATCCACAACAGAATTTTGGCGGCGGAGGTGTTGGACAATAATGGCCATTTCATTTGAGCAGGTGCGGCAGCTTCTCCGTCAACAGCCGCTTCAGTTCGAGAAATCCCAGAAGCAAATGTTCGAGTTATTTGCGCAGACGTTGAGCGTTCACTCTGAGACCCGAACTGCTGGCACGCGGTCTATAGTAGACACGCTCACGACAGCAAGCACAGAATTCATCTACAATGTATCAAACGGAGTAATTTTGATTCCGGTTTCAAGAAATATGAAGATATCTTCCGGCGGCACAAGATGATGCATGGAAAGTTCGGTTTTTGCTGAGTAAACTCGGCGCAGCTGAGCATGTACGCTATACCAATTGTGTGTTAACAAATAATCGTAAGGATTTCCGCTTTGACGAGGCTGTGCAAACGCTGACGTCCCTTTTCTGAGACCAAGCTCCTTTGTTCAGTATCCGTTATAATTGTTTAAAGCGCGAACGTGATAATCATGATGCTATAACACATGCTGGAGTTGTGAACCGAGAGTGTGAAAATTTTAAACTCGGTACGATGACATCTAATCAGATCAAATGTTTCATATTTGTTTGCAGTCTCCAGTCACATGCCGATGCTGATGTGCGCACACGCATCCTACACAAGTTAGAGCAGGAACCCCATTTGACATTACAGGACATTGTTGCCGAATGCCAGAGACTCATTAACTTAAAGCATGATACCAAAATGATTGAAAATGCTGACCCCAGGAGTGAACGGCAGATTTACCGCACGGCTGTTCGAGGTAAAACTGTTAGCCATGGAGTACCCAATCAAAATCCCGACCTCAGGCTGTAACTGTGGTGGATGGCAATTTGTGCGTTTCTGCACTTACAAGAAGCATCTCTTTCGGAAGTGAAGACGTCTGGGTTACAAAGAACCACACTGTCGCAAGACGAACGATTCCAACCCTGTCACTACCCTAAATTTGTACACAAACTCTAAATTCCAAAAGTCGTTGATTCGGGGAGCAAATACAAAAGTAGTTCTCGCAACCTGTAGTACAGAATTTGCGGGCAAACGAAAGTACCACACCTTCAAGATAAACGACGTTACTATATCGTTGTAACTGGATATGGCATCGGACATTACCATCATTTCTCGATCATCATGGACAAGAATTGGCAAACCTCCACTGAGGTGCACCAATCTAACTGCCCAAAATGTACCCGGCGAACCACTGAGGTTAGATGATGCTTTTACATGTGACATTAAATTCAAAAATCTGAGCTTCCTTGGAAACATCTACTTAGTTGTTTGTGTCGACACTAATCCTCTTGTCATTGATTGGATTGAAAGATTGAATTTTCTCAGTGTACCACAAATAATGTGTGTGCTGTAACGAACGTCATGGTGCATCCTACAGACATACCACCTCATCCAAGTCAAACCATTGCTGAACAGTTGTAGGCGATGTATGTTTATGTTTTGCAACCTGAACTTGGACATTGTAGCAAGACGCAGGCAAAGGTTACGCTGTTACTTGGTGCTATACCAGTGTTTCCAACCAGGCGTCAGGTCTCGTAAGCACCACAAATACTTGTTGAACATGAGCTTGACCGATTGCAAAAAATTGGCATGTTTCAGCCAATAAATTACTCACCATGGGTTGATGAAGAAGTCGAACGTTTCTATTCGCTTGTGTGCAGATTTTTCAACTGGTACGAATGATGCACTGCAACCCCATCAACATCCACTCTCACTTCTGACGACCTGTTCGCGTAGTTGAATGGTGGTAAATATTTTGGGATCTTCGATCTGTCGGATGCTTATTTACAACTAGAAGTCAAACCTGAAAGTAGAAAGTTTCTCACAATCAACACTCATCGTGGTCTGTACCAATACAGTCGTCTGCCATTTGGAGTTAAAACCGCACCAGCAATTTTTTAGCAAGTCTTGGTTGCCATGTTGACTGCGGTAAGTGGAGCTACAGCCAATCTGGATGGCATCATCATAATGAGCACGACATATAACGACTTATTTTAACGACTGGATGACGTGATGAAGCGAATCAAAGATTATGGATTCAGTTTACGCGCAGACAAATGCAAATTCCTCTTGAAATCTCTTAAGTTCCTGAGATACGTGATTAATGAAAGCGGCCGACATCCTGACCCCGAGAACAATGCGGTAATAGCTCGATTGAATACAACAACGGATGTCACAACTCCGAGATTGTTCTTCGGAATGCTGAGTCACTATAGCAAGTTTCTGCATCGCCTACGCCAATTTGAATCATCTGCTGATGAAATATGTCGAATGGAAATGGTCCAGTCTGTGCCAACATGAATTCAGGGAATTGTAATCACTGCTGCAATCAGACATATTGCTTACTCATTGCAATCAAATCTGGATATCATCCTGGCTACAGAGGATGCAAGCTATGAAATGGGTTCAGGCAATGCACACAGCTTTTTAGAGGGTTCAGAAAAGGCTGTGGCGTATGCGGCTCAAGCCCTGACCACTTCTGAGAAGGATTACAGCCAAATGGAGAAAGAAGCACCCGCTATTGACTTCGCTGTTCAGAAATTCCACCAAATGGTTTACGGTCTGTGCTACATATTAGAGACCGATTATAAAATCTTACTCGCTATTTTTGGATCCAAAAAGCCTATTCCGGAATACACAGCCAGTCGGATTCAGAGATTGGCCAACTTACCCTTGGGATACGATTTCAACATGAGGTATTCGTCAACTGAGTCTATTGGGAAAGTGTACGACCTGTCCAGATTAATGGAAACTAATCGACGTGAGCCTGAGGATGACATTATTCCTTCAGGCATAACCGACACAGATGCCAGCCACATGGTACGCGATGCCGTGAGTACCTTACCGGTAAACGCAAAAATAGTGAAACAAGCCACGAATCAAGTCGCATTGCTACAGGAATTATTCACTCATACGAGACAAGGCTGGCCAAAGCAATGCCCTGACGAATCGCTTATGCAGATTTGCACGCGACGCGACGATTTGGCCGAAGTCGATGCCTGTCTATATTTCGCGGATCGCCTTGTCATTACGGAAGTACTCAGGCAACGCGCGCTGAGGCAGTTGCATAAGGGCCACCCAGCAATCGCCCGCATGAAAGCATTCGCGCGCAGTTACCTGTTTTGGCTCATCATGGATATCCAGCTAGAAGACATTGTACGATCCTGTTCTAAATGCTGCAGTGTTTCAAAGTTACCGGTGCAGACAATATTGCAATCTTGGCAGGATCCCGAGTTACCCTGTTTGCAGATACATGCAGATTTTGTAGGACCAGTTGAGAGGACTTAATTTCTCATACTGGTTGCTGCCTACGGTAAGTGGCTCGAAGTTATTGTGGTGCGAAAGACATCCGAAAACAACACGATCCTTGCTCCGAAGCGTGCTTTTAATCAGAACGGTCTGCCGGAAACAATCGTATCGGACAAAAGGATCACAGTTGACATACTATAAATTCGCGGCCTTTTGTGCACACCATGGAATCAAACACATGTGGAACGCACCGTTTCGTTCGCAACCAAAGGAGGATAGCAGAGGGGTATGTCGACACGCTAAAACGTGCCTTGTTAAAATGGAGAGGCAAGGGAATGCTGGATAAAAGATACTTGTAGAATTATCGAGTAATTCCGAATCCCAATGCACCAGATAGGAAGTCACCCGCTGAAGCGCTCATGGGTCGACGAATGAGAACCACCCCAGATCGGATGGATCCAAAGCGCCCATCGATACGTCGTACGAATTCGGATATGGAGGCCCAGTACAACAGACGGGACGAAGCACTGTGAAAATATTTTTCAGTTGGAAGCGCGGTGTTCGCTGCCGCTCATGTAGCGCGTCGAATAAGCTGGGTACCCGGTCAAGTCGTGGGACAACGTGGCAAACTAATGTACGATGTTCGCGTTCGTAAGCAAACATGGCTTCGTCATGCCAAACAAATGCGACCGCAGTTTAAAAGGATCCCAGAGACCCGCGAATCCAAAGGATTTGATTTCAGTAAATTGTTATGCACTTTGCACCCAAGCATCTTTCCTGGACAGGATACGCACCTCGTGGAACGGAGTGCATGTGAACACCGACTAAGGTCAAAGCGGGTAAGAAGCTGCGTGCAAAACTTGCAGGTTGATTCCCGAAGGAAGGCCTATACAAATACCGGCAAACCAATTTCAACAAGGGGGAGGTGTTACAGAGGACCAGCTTATGGCCAGCGTACTAACCGAGAACCGTGGTGCAACATTGGATCAGTTCACATATGGAGACTGAAAGCAAGCAGAGAGATAAAGCTAATCGATATTGGGACAGCGGCAAAATGAACTATGAATTGAGCCGTGTGAGTTGTGTTAATTAGATTTAAATAGCACCAACAATATCGCTGTGTCAGTAGTTGCCTCCAAACTCGTTATTGCGCTATACTCCAATACCATACGAACCCCTCAATCCATCAGATCTTGACGTTCTCATTTTGCTGCGGTGTAAACCGGTTAGAGGCGACACAACCGTTTCTGGCAGGCTATTCGAAAAGTCACTGGAATTCACAAAAGTAAGTCCGATTCCGATAGGAACTATTGTAATGTTGTTAGTGGCTGGTATGATATTGGGCGAAACAGAATGTGGACAATGGCAAAAGGGGAGAAAGTTTACTCAAAGCAGCAAGAAGATACAGATTGCCATATGTCAACATTTTGATTGTTCTCATCAGTCACAAACACAATAAAGCAGAAACTCAGACACATATATATACATGAGAAAATATTGGCATACCAATGAAGCTGTCAAAAGCAAGACCAATACAATCTGATTGATTGCCTCAAGAGTTTCTGTGCACATAACACAGTTTGATAAGAGCTAATTAGCAACGTTTAACTGATTGCAAACCTTATTGGGTTCTTGTTAAGTAATAACCCTTTGAAAGCATTATTGGGGTTCACATGTCGACCAGTTGTTATGAGGTGCTTGGCGATAGCTGATGACGGACTATGTGGCAAATGATATCGAGCACAAGCTCAGTTCCCCCTAAATCGCACAAACACGGCTGCCTAGTTGCGCCTCATTCACACAACACGAAACTGGTAGCAGAGGCTATCAGATTCTGACAGCCTGTTGAATAGTTCAGTAGTTCAATAGTGCGAGCTACAATCTTGCAACCGCAGAGTGTGCCGCTTTAAAGGCTTAATGGAAGACTACACCATTGTCATAACAAAAGCCAATAAATATAAGACCAGAGAGATAACAAATAATTCGGATTATGTAGAAAAGATGGGAGAGTGTTGAGCATCAGCGTCTTACAAAGGGTTTGAGATGAAAGCGGTATCATCGGTAATGAATAAGAATAAATCGGAGGTTAGCAATTACCTAACCGATTTACAGGGTTACATAGGGACGGATAAAGGTTATAATATATATCCGCAATCAAGCCTATCGCAAGGATCTACGGGCTACCGCATTTACGGAATTCCAACATTCCCATCCGGCAACTTGTGGATGGCACCGTTGCTCATACCCACGAACTAGCCGGATATCTGTCAGGTATGTTAAAGACCCTCACAGGGAAAACAGATACGTTCATAAGGAACACTTAGGATTTCGTGCAAAATGTAGCAGGTTTGAGCAATGAGTCAGATGAAATAATGGTTAGCTTCGACTTTAGTTCCTTATTTACGAACGTGCCAAAGGATGACGCCTTGGGGTTAGCACAACGCTATCTGACTAATGACAGTAATCTGTGGAAAGACCAAAACTATCGGTAGACAGAGAATAGAAGGAATGAAAGTACGCATTGGTACGTTATATTTCACGTTCAAATAGAAGCTGTATGCTTATGAAAAGAGCCGTGACATGTTGTTGCTAATATCTCTAGTGCCGGCAAATCTATGTATGGAAGACTATGGAGAGACGGCATTGACAAACTCCAGTAACTAGCCAAGGATTTGCTGGTGCTACATAGATGAGAATATTTTTAACATTAGATGGGATAAGAATGAGAAATTTATAAATTGTCTGACTTGCAAAACCGAACATAAATTGTGCGATGCAAATAGAATATTGCGCGGGTACACTGTCAGTTGTTTAGTGTTGAGTTTACAGGAGGGAGGGACAACATAAAACAACCATATAACAAAAACCAACAAATACTGATGGAGTATTATACCATAGTTTAAATCATCCGAAACACGTATATGCCACGATTGCAGCCTCTTTCTTTCTTAGGACCCCGACTCTGTATATTGAGGACAGGAGGGCCGCACAGAAAGAAGCAATGAAAAGAATACTAGGTGGTGGATATTCGAGGCCGTTATTTAATCGCAAATTGCAGACAGCGGTAATCCCAACTTCACTACACACGACTTAGTGGATTGGGGCCGTGAGAATCATTTAAAATGGTGAAACCCCCAAAACAATCGAGCGGGTATTAAACAAAGAGAGGAAATTTGTGGTTTTCCACATAGATCAAATGTTCCATTCAGTGCTGATGCGTTTGAAATAGGAAATTCCAAATGTAAGGACCCCGAAATGCATATATACAACTAGTTGCGGGGACTGTGCGCAAGTGTACATTTTCGAAACAAGTAGAGAACTACGCGCTAGGAAAGCAGAACAGTAAAGTTACGTTTCGCGTTCATCAAAAATGAGCGTAAATTCACGGCCGTAGTAAAACCGCCGGCTGTGGCGTTGCATGCACTAGACATGGGAAACGCAATTGACTTGGACAATGTAGAGATCATTAGGATGGGACCAAAAGCGACCAGCGAAATTTATTTGTTAAGGGGCTGGAAATCGCCAAATTTACTTAATGCATGAACAGAATACACGGCGTGGAACTATCGGAAAGGTGGCGGGCTGATTGAACTCGGCTACTATGAGCAGCTTTGCTGACGGACTCAAGTTGGGGCGGAAACGTCGAACTATCATCAATAAAGCCAAAAGCAGCATCCTCTTTGCTTCGCATGTGATGGACCCGGTACACGGATCAATCGTTTTAGCTTCATGCTCAATGTTTCACCAGATTCATCTTTGGAAATTTAGAAAATGTAACCACTGTTTTTCTGTGAACACCGGTAACAAGCGATCATTATTCTAATAGCTATAAAATGCCAGGCCTACTCTGTACTAGTTCATCTGACTTGGAGTATGTATTGTGCCCAGTGCGATACGTTGCCACAAGACAATCCATATGGAAAAACCGACATGTATTCTAAACCTTTGTCAATTATGCGATCCTGAGTGATTTATGATTCACTGCTTCTGATATTTGCGTAGATTCATATCCTGGACGCCTCCCCGCGTTAACCACTAGGTGTATTTTGGCCATGAACATGGACATACATTTCTGCGTGAGTTTGTTCAATTATTCATAGCACACGTCCTCTACCTTTCATGAGTACATTTTACAGATGCCTTTGAATAAGTACTCCGGTCATTCTTCTGTCAGGTGTAGACGCACGGAATAAACTAATGCAAAATCAAACCATGAAGTACCCGATTACTGCTAATTGCATGCCGCATTGGCCGTCGCGCTGTGGTGGGGGAACGAAAAGTGCTGCCTTCGCTAAAGCATAAATAGGGGGTGGAAAATTGTTAAGGTGCTTACACTGTCGCTTTATTGCTTTCCACTTCCTATGCACAACCACTACCCTTCTGTATTTCAGTTAACTTACTAATTCCTGCAATATAAATGACTGTGAGTGTGACTACCCGGGGCGATCGTGTGACGCCGCACAGAGTGCTTTGCATCGGGTTCTGGAACGTGCGCGCACTACGCGATCAGAACACGACTGAGTGTCCGGAGCGACGTCCTGAACTGATCGCGATGAAACTGATGCGATTATACATTGACATGGCCGCACCGAATGTGACTCAGCTCGCTGGTCATAAGCTGGAATGGGGCCGGTGTTGGGTACATTTTGTACCGTTTATGAAACGTTACAGAAGCACTTCGTTAACATGGGGTCGGATTTGCATCATGCGAAGGCATAAATAGTCAGGTGGTGACGGAGACTGATACCACCAGTCCACGGCTTGGAATTCTTCATCTGTGACTTGCAAGAATTAGACCTGATCTTTATTAGCACGTATGGTCCTACTATAGGTTATTTTGTACCCATGACGGCTTAGCTATACACTCATTTGTCCCACGTGATACGGTCTGTTAGAGGAGCAAACTGATATTCCTACTGAGTCAAATCGACAAGCTTAGAGTGTGGTGCAGCTAGTTTGACAGAAACCAACAACATGTGTGCTATCGGCTCAGTCAAAGGGAACGGTGACCAGCTGTTCCAACTATGTGACACAGCCTGAGGATCAAGGGCAAACGCTTGGTACTGGGTGAGAATGATACAGATAATTGGACACACCAACGGAATATACAAATTCGCCTGCTCAAGTGTGTCACCGTACGCCAGTACAGCATGTGGGAAGTGTACATAACACGTGTATTGCGTGGTTCCCAGCGCGGCTCTGATCACAAGTTGGTACAGACACAGTTGTGCATATATTCTATTAACTCTGTATATTTTCTATGGTAAAGAATAAAGCTACATAAGATGATGGCTACCCAAGGTTGGTATGTCGAAACTTGATATCAGTCGGCGTGTTGTGGTATCACATCCGTGAACAATTGACAGCCGCTTTTGAGGAAACCTTTGGACGAGCTAACAGTAAGCGACCTGGTTGGTTTGATTACAACAGCGAGACGACTAGCGCATTGGTGTAAGCGAAAAATTCAGCGTTTGTTGCACATGTGGCAGACCCCAGTGATTTGGGAAAAAAGAGGCAATTTCAAAAAACTGGGAGGCAGCTGATTTGAGAGCTCAGTCGCATTTGAAAGACATGGTGAACGGAGAAGTAGAGGCAGATGGAATGCTTCGTTGAACGCCGTCAACTGTAGGACTCATTTAACATTTGGAAGGCGGTGTGTGGACCCGCGTTTCAGCCACTGATTTCGAGGGTAGATGCTATTTCAAGGGGTGCCTGCACACAGACCGCAGAAATAATGCAGATCTGGAGAAAACACTTCGACTATCTCTTGCAGAACCGTTCACGGTTTGACTGAGCTATGACGCACAGGCTGCAACAACAAGAGTTAAATATGCACCTTGCCGACACAGCGACAATGTCGGGGACACAAATGCAATGTCAGCTGCGAAACTGCAAGTACGTCGCGCTGACGAGATCCTGCCTGAAGCATTGAAACACGCGTTGGTGAATTAGCTGCAACACTGGGTGCAACACGTATGGTTTTAAGCATGGGCACCAATCTAGTTAGAAGATGGCCACGTGCTATTACTGTTCAAGGGCAAAGCGAGCAACCAATTTTCCGCAAATTGGCGTGTTATCAACTTACTGTGTTGTGTAGGTAAACTGATGGCCCAAATATTGCACAAAAATGTTGATGAAATGAAGGTAGCTGAAGAATGATGGGAATTTTCTTCTGGCTGTAACACCATAGATTTAATGATCGCGGCACGCCAGCTGCATGAGAAAGGCAGGAAGCAACACCAGCCATTACACTTGCTGTTTATATACTTTACCGAGGCTTTTATAAAGATAGACCGCGCGGCACTGCGACTGATGTTGAGTATATTTTGTTGACCGAGTAAGTTTGTAAGTTTGTTTGAAAGCCTGCGAAGTGTTATGCGGGCCAGTATGCAGCTATGTAGGCAGACCACGGATGATTTGCAGTTGTCTCTGATGTGAATAAAGGTTGGGTCTTAACTCTTGTTCTGTTGAACATTTGACTCAATGCAATGATGCCATGCGCTCTTTTTGTACTTTGTGCTTACGGTGCCACTGTGGAACCTCCTATTTATGGTGGTTGGCCGTCGTACCGGGCCGAAAAACATGATGTATGAAACCACCATCCATGTTTTACTGCTTACAGACTACAGTATTTTGTTTACAACACATGACGTAGGCTCTAGCTTCAACAGCGGCCATATTTGGCCTCACCATCAACACAAGCAACATGCTTTGTCTTTTCCAGCTTACCCTATGTATGGTATCCGTGGATCTGTCCCAACTCCAAGTTGCCATATCCTATGGAAAGTGCATGGAAGTTTTACTATCTTGGGAGCATAATATTAACCAACCTGTAGATGACGAATGAGTTGCGCATCCGCGTATAGAGGGTGGCTGCTGAATTTGCCAACCTGGAATAGCGTGTGTGAAACAACCAACACACTGACATCGGAACGAAGCTGAACGCATTTCGGTCGATGATGCTGTTCGTTCTTCCATATGGCAGCAAAAGTTGGACGCTGTACTGAGAGGACTCAGTTTTCTGGAGCGCTTCCATAAACATTGCCGGTGATAGCTTCTATGCATTACCTGGAGGGACCGAATCGCACACACGCAAGCCCTGCATCACAGTGGTATGTATGCATTAGGCTGCATACTTCTGCTGCGGAAGGTAAATTAGTTGGGGCATGTAATCCTCATGGATTCGACGCGGATACCCAAGTAGCTGCCATGTACACATTTAAGCGCAGGAAATTGGCACGTAGGAAATTCGCAGTTACATTAAAATGACGTGATCAAGCTGAGTATATACGGAACTCATTCTGAATTCAGATGTTGAGAATCGATAGGCGTTGAAAGGCATGGGTGTAGTGTGGTGATGCAGATGTTGCTTGCATAGGTAGAGAAGAACGCACTGTTGTATGGCAAGGAGAAACGCCGTTTACCGAGGCTGCAGATACCAAAGACATTGAGCGTATGGTGTTGCGACATATGTGGTCGCCTTTGCATAAGCCAAACGACCCGGGTATGCCACCAGATTGAACATGCGGGATCGGCATCCTAAGAACGACGCTTCAGCGGAATATCTGATCAACTGGTCGTTCCTCGCTGAACGCCACCGGAACATCGCTTGATTTGAGCTCATTAGTAAATTCATTGAACTGGTAATGGATGTCTAAGAGACAACTATTTTCTATGGGCCAAATACCGTTGGTTTAGTAGATAGCAGAACTAGGAAATGGATGACCGTACGCAAAGCAGCCTGGCGCGGGTATAGATCATCATTAACGCCAGATAGTTGTGACGAATACCATGCCCATCGGAGCCACTGCACGCAACATCTCGGAGATGACAAAGGCACAAATCAGCAGAATATGGAGAAAACTTAGAGCGATAACCGCAACCTGCTGCATAAATATATAAAATATAGTCGTAAAGTGTGGCAGGGAATTTCTATACTCCTGACAAAAGATGATTCAACTAGCACAGCTACAGAGGCGGCAAATCTTATGTGCCAAATTCCAGTCGGAGACACCACGAGCTGAATAATCCCAAAAGTTTCAACCTTTTTTGACACGAAAGATGGTGCATTTAAATAAGCTTTATAGAGGCCAGATTTTGAGATTTGTCAGGAATGAATGTATGCCTTAGTATATCATATTTCACATTCCATTGGAGGCTGCATGTTCAGGATATAGCCTTAAGTTGTGCTCGTTAATTTCCTCTGTACTGACAATTCTGTATTTGGGGCGCTGACAAACGCCATTACCCGCCAATCGCTTTTTGACGCTACCTTTTTGCGACTATTTTTAGCAATAAACGGTATAACAATGGGGATTTTATGAACTACCAGACCTCAATAATTGTGAACACCAATTTACGATGCAACTAGAATCTTTCGGGTCTATACCGCCATTCGTTAATCGTTTAATTCACAGGAACGGAGGACTGCCATATACAACTGTGTCGAATATCGTAATGTGCTGCTGGAGTATTACACGATGGTGCAAATCATCCGAAACACGTGTATGCTGCGATTGTATTCTCTTTGGTTCTTAGGACCCTGACACTTTGTCTAGAGGGTGCGGATTGTAGAACCGGACGTAACTAGACTTTGAAAAGATTAATGGGAATTGTATATCCGAGGCGGTTAATTAAACCTCAGTTTGCAGAGAGCGCTAAACCCACCTTCACAGTGTAGGACGGAAAGGATTGGGACGGTGGGAATCAGTTATAAAGAGAAAACCACTGCAGCGATGCGGCGGGTATTAAACAAGTAGATGATAAGATTGGCTTTCAAACAAGTTCAAACACTCCATACAGCAATGGTGCTTTTGAACGAACAACTTCCAAGTGATAGGACAAACAACTGTGTCTATCAAATTATTCGCAGGGACAGTGCGTAAGTCTACATAGGCCAACCAGATAGGGAACTACGCACTAGGATATCAAAACACTAAAGCTACGTTTCGCGTTCACCAAAAATGAGCTTGAATTCAAGGCCGTATTCAAACATTCGGCGCTAGCGATACATGCACTAGACTTGAGACACGCAATAGACTGTAACAATGTGGAGGTCATTAGTTCGCAAGCAAGAACGAAAAGCCAAAGTTACTTGCTGAGCGGATAGAAAGCGCCCAGTTTATTTATTACGTAAAATGAATAGACTTCGTAGAACTGCCGATCGCGTGGTTGGATGTTTTAACTCGGTCAGCCATTTTAGCTTTAGCGGAAGGAATCAGGTTGAAGCGGAGTCTTCGAACACGGATCAATTGAAATACCTCCAACCACATTGCTTTACCAGATTGATCTCTAGACCTTTACAAACACTAACCACCCTTGCTTCAAGGACTTGGTTTAACCCACGTGATCATTCTTCTAATTTCATTAATATGTCCAGCTAAATCTTTTGTACCGCATCTGACCTGCAAGTGCACTTGTTTCAATTTTGAAACGTTTCCTAAATACGAGCTTATAAATAAGCCGATTCACATCCTAAAACTTTGGAAATTATCCTATCATTCTAGGTCTTAATTTTATTTCTCGTTATGTAACCTGTTATATTTTAATTAACTGCCTTAAGCTACTACCCTTTTCTAGTCAATTATTTTTGCCTCCATATTTTTGCAAGTTTATTTTTGTAGGCCTTTTATTGAAAATTTTCTTTATAGCTATACGGCTGTATATTAGCATCTTCTCTAGGACGAGAAAACTTTTCCATTTTTGGCAGATTCTAACAAGTGTTAATTGCTCAATGCCTCATTTAAAAAAGCATAGGTAAACATATGCTCTCTCGTCCGGTCGGCTGCACTAATGAATTTTCCTGCTAACTATTATCCCACGTTTCACCTCCGAGTTTATAAATTTTTAATATACTAACCTCTCGAATCAAGGTTGCCGCAAGCAGAGGTGCGTTGCTTGTTTTAATTGATACATTTCAATCAATGCATGAAGGCTGTTTCTTCCTTTTAAACAGGAGACATACTGAAACCTAGCCGGTTTTAAGCGTCTTAAATCTGTTACATGTGGCTTTCTTTACTTTTATGCAATTTGGCTCTCTTCTAAACATTCCATTTATCACGCTTCCACATTTTGAGCACCATAATTTATACCATTCGCAACGCTTTATAGACAAAATGTGTGGTTTCCAGTGAGCATATTACTATATTTTGTAGCTGTGGGCAAAATATTTATTTTTCTATCACTCCTCTTTGCTTTACAAACGTCAGTTATGATATTGGTTAACATCAAACATTTTCCTTTTGACGCAAAGTTCCACCAGTTCTGAATAGCTACTAGTATGTCATAATTCATATTTCAACATCTTTTTGATTATTGTTAGTATTTAACTGTAAGCTTGTGATAAATTAAGAGGTAAGGTAAATTCTTACCAACTTATTTAGAACTGTGAATGCTTCTTGAAGTTCTAGTTACTGAGCAAGCTTCATTTTGTCCGGCTCTAGACTTTCAAGCGAGAGTCAAATCTCACATCTTGCTGTTTCTACTTTTGTTAAAATACCAATCTGCTAAATCCGCATACAACAACATATGGAGATAGCAAACACCGAAATATATGTCGGCATTTTCTCTCAGTCTGCGAGGTCTGTTAGGAGAATCATCTTTATCAAAAAGTTCTTTTATTAAGTGTGTAGTTACATCTTGGTAGTGTGCCACTGAATCTCTGTAATTATTCCTTGGATGGTTACTCCAACATTTTAGGGCTATACACCTAACGCCACTGAATTCAAAACCAGGATTTCCGTGACAACCAGGTCAAGAAAGCCGTATTTTAGTTAACTTTGGATTTGTTTTAGATGATTGACATAAACAATCAAGTGGTCATCATTTAGCTCTTACGTGAATGCAGCTAGAATTACGAACCTTGGAATATGCCAATATCTCACTTTTGAACATAAAAGTTAGCTTTCTAAGACTAGCCATGAAGTCCTCTTCATTGCTTGATGTAAGATTACTTAATTTGCTTCAAATGGATTTAACGAATAATAATTTTCAATCGGCCAGTCAGATAAACATGTCTGGTTTACCAATGTTAAGATTTTTGTTTTCGTAAGCAGTTCCAGAAAAAGATGTGATGATGGTGTCCCAGATTACGACGAACAATCTAAGGTAGTTGCTCTTGGAATGATATGTAACCACTTTATGCAACAGAAATACTGGAACTCGTCATTGTTCTTCTCACACAACTGCTGGAAATGATGACCTTGTAGAGGGTGCGATATGATATTATTGACTACTATTATAACATTGGAGCGTGAATCTTAAGCGCCCACCTCCGAAATTCTTAACGACTCGGCGCTCCCAATGTATCAAACAGTGCATTGTGTGAACAGAAGGGAGAACACCTCATAGATGTGCAATAAATGCATTGTATATTCCGACCATTGTCATAGCAGCATCTGTTGCTCCTGCAACTTTGTTCTGCACTGTGATGTTTTAGTCAGATAACCACTAATTTTCTTGGACATGGACTCGCAGCTTGTATGAGTTTCAATTCTGGCAACCAGCGTTTTCATCATAGTAGAATCGGATATACGCCACTAGATGAGCGTCGTTAAAACGTAAATTATTTCCATCCAAGCTTAAGACAAAATTGTATGGAACATAATAAAGTGACAATAGCATTTGCTACGTCGTGTGACATCTCATCTGTTCGTCCGGATACTGCTGTGTTGCTGAGCGAAATGTCTTGAACTTCGTCTTGAGAGTTCATGCTAATCAGATCCCATAGTATAATTGATACAGTAGTCGGATGTAAATAACCACTTAATAAATTTACTGCTTCTGAAAATGGCGGTAGATATTTCGTACTTCACGAACGTCATCTACTTCTAAGAGTTGCTTGGATAATTCCTAAGTTAGTGAGCCTATCTCATACAACCACAAATCCAAACTTACATTAATGAATCCGTTCAACATAACTACTTACGCATACACATATATAAATCCAGTATGCCACTGGTTAACTTGTGATATGTTTGTTCAATTACCGACCATACATTTTTAATACCACGCATCTTTTATCACAAGTGAGCCTTAAGTAATGTGAATAAAACGTTTATCTTTTTGATTCCTCCAAAACTTTTAAACAGCAACTCGACGATCATTTGAGAGAATGATGGCGAAAATACTTGGATAGTTAAAATGATGAAAGCAACTTTCCTGAGAAAAGTCAATAAAAGAGAAAAGCAAACAGAATTCAGAAAATGACAATGCGCGATATACACAACTTCACTGCGGAAAATTTGCACCTAAACGTGACAACAGGTAAAAGGAAGGACTGGAGAGACAAACAAGGAAGAAATTTTCCGGTTCTTCAAGAAACTGGCATGGAAGGGCCAACAACCAAACTGAGAACGCGCATCGGCTATTGCCGAACATGGCTCTAATTGCGTGATTACAGGGAACTTGATTCTTATGATTCTTATGTGAAGTACCCTGATGTTCATATGATATATATATATATATACACCACGAAAACCAGTTGTACATACGCATAATGCAAGCTGACAATACTGATCATCAATTTGAAGACATCAGCTGAACTGTATGTTACGAAAGAGTTATAGCGCGTCCTAGTTGATTTCGACTCAGTCGGAACGGACAAACCAATTCACACGCGCTGAGTAGTAACTTGAGTTTGGATCACTGCAGGGTAATGTGACCAGCCACAGGAAGTACACGCAAAATCAGACTGGAGAGGAAAACCGCATAACATAATCATACGGTTCTGTGATCCAAAACGGAAGAAATTCTATCCAGCACATGGGTTGGGACACAATGGTAGTGCCTACGGAAAGCTCCGTTAGTGACAGAATAGCTTCATGAGGTAAACGCTGCAGTGGGCCGAGGAGCGTTCAGTGCGTTCGTCGCGACTAGACTTCAAATGGTTGGAGATTGCTAGGTTGTTACTTGCACATTCTGATTGGCTGTATGATGATTGTCTGTTGGAGATGAGGCCGTCAAAAAGTAAACAACTTTCGCGGAGCTTCGTAAGTTCCGCTACAAAACTCTGCTTGGTCTTGCTTGCACACGTTCGTAAACAGACCCATGTGCGACGCATTATTCATTTTGCTTGTCGATAATGACCAAAGGAGATTAAGGTACTAAGAGAGACTGTCGGAAATTATTTCCAAAATAAATTTATATGTGTGCTATCTCAAGCCCCTTTTGATTTCGTGGCACCCTACGGCTCCCCTAAGAGCTGTTAGCATCCCAGGGTTTCCCGAAAATTCCCTATGATACCAAGTGGACCATATGGCTTCTGACGAGACTGTCTGGCTTAGAGCATTCTGTCAACATTACAACAGCAAGCTTTACACGCATATTGTAAGTATATAAATCGAGAGAGTGAGCGTGAGACCCATTGTCACATTTTCCGTACATTGATATGCATTAAGAAAACATTAGTCATACTTTTGATCAGCAATGACTGGTCCAAGATGTTCGCTTATTACTACTTTTGCACAGCGTCTGCCCAATTGTTGACAACTTGTTCCTTCACTACGACTCGGTAGGTGAGGCATATAAGACTCTAGAACTGAACGTGCTATGGCCATGCATGTTCGAGTCCTACTCGTTAGGAAAGCTCTTAACTTGCTTAATCTTTGTCGATAGTGAGTACTGATTTGCGTGACACTCAATTATTGAACTGGTAGGCTGACTCCAATCTGGCGACACAGGTAGATAATCCAGTTAGAAATGACCAATCATTCCATCAACCCGAAGATGGCAATACATGAGAGCCTGTGGTTTTCGATTTATGCCGATGCATTTTCTGCACACAGAAAGTAGAGAAATTGCGTCCTCTTCTTATCGCTCGATCCTATGTGAATACTCATGGTCACTTTGTCCAAAATGACCTCATTTGCAATTATTCCATCCATTATATTTATCTAGCGGAAAATTTTCGTCGAAGCCGCCTGTACTAAATGGGTCTAGGTTGGTCTCATTACTGAGCTGGGGTATTATAGGGTAGCAAGTTAGTGCCATTCTAAAGCACATTCTTGTCAAGTGACCAAACAGAAGACTTTCGAATGAAGTAGCCAAGTTAATCCCTGCTGCGTACCTGCTTATCGTTTATTACCCAGCGTTTTAAGGACAGACTCCCGGCACAGTCCGAATCCCATATCTCATGTCAAGCTACCTACACTTGTCGCGTATGGACCTCAGACTCATGATAAGACGTATGGTGAAGCGGATAGCAAAATATTACCCAGCAGCATTGTGGAAATAAAAAGCCATAAGTATAACAGATTCATTTTTAACCCACATTGGTATACCGGATCGAGTTGTGACAAGGAAAGCTTTCAAACTTTTCTAGAGCATGCTAAAACGCTACACATAGGACACAAACAGCCCCCATCGAGAATGGCCTGATTCCATGTCGTTCGGGCTAATCTATCCCAAGATAACGCTTTTGCAATTCTTTCTTTTTCCGTTCATCACCATCATGGGAGGAGACCCATTTGGTTTCGACACCGCCACCGATTGACGAGCCGTTGTTTATAGTGAGCTTGTGTGTGTGCTCGTTCGCACGAAAATCATGTTCAATTGGAAAGTCAAAGCAACAGAATAACTATTTTTTAGACTATGCCAACTCAGGGCTACATTTCTTAGAAGATCGCAATCCTTCACCAATTTTATATATGTGGCAAGCTGATGAGGATCAGCGAAATTAAATTTCTTCGCTGAATTGATGGCCTACACATCCATCGGCATATTCCTTGAATAACTTATCCTGCAAGTTAATGTGTGTATTAGTGATGGTTATCTGCGTTCCTCAGTGGTTCCAGTGCAGTGGTTCCATGCCGTCAGTGTGGAGCGGACTACGGTTCAGCCACCGCCTTGTGTGCACTTGATTTCCCAAATACAGCGTGCTTGTGTTCGCCTGTGAAGTAGTGTGGGCAGGCTCCCTTGATGAAACGTGGCACCTATCCGCATGCTTCCCGGTCTTATTCCTTCGGGTTTACACTGGATATGATGTGTGTGGATGGAGCTGTGGGTGGTGCAGCGCAAGCCAACCATGGTCCCTCTGTAGGCGCAGGCGTCCTGTATCTTTCCGCAGTGACAGGCAAATTCGAAACCGGATGCCGCCAATCATCTGCGTTCTAATCATAACTGTGAGAATAATAACCTTCATAATTGTTGTCGCTGTCGCACATTATTTCAAGCTTTATTTCCTGCGGGTGGCATCCATATAACATTTAAATCGATTCCACCTATGTGCAGAAAAGTTTCAGAGACGTGCACATGTAATATTAACTTAAACTCGAATAATGAAATCATATTTTGTTATCACAGTAAGTTTTGTATGCATATCAGTCCATTACAAATTCACAATTTTATTCCAACTATTTGGAACGAACATATACAACGGTGAGTTATTTCAGTTAAAAAGCATTTGTGTTAGTCAATAGAATTTGCTTCAGCTTTTGCAGGGCATCGTGTCGTCCACCGTAGTCACTACTGATAGGTTGGTATTGGTTGAACGTAATTCGGATAAGAATTCCACACATGTCATTATATTGCACTTTTCATCGTAAAGTTTCTAGTACGGCTCAGCTCTTATCTGAAAACGACAAGAATGGGTCAATTTAGTTTAAGTGCACTACTAACGTACCATGATCCGTTAAATCCGACGCATGTGGCACTGGTGATAGAGGTGAACACAGGTGACTTTAATGAAGGACATTCTCACCGCAATATTTGGCGTATGGAAGATATATTCATACGTATAAACGTGACCAGGTTCCATTGGGCATTTGGGTTTGATATATTCGCATATATCTGCTGTCGCTGCTCCTATGTTACACATTATTGGCTTCGTATTCTTCACGCAAAGTTTGGCTCTACCTGAATGGACCGCTATTTCTGGATAGAAGAAAAGTAGTCTATGCAATACAGCAATTCTATGAAACGAGTAATCGAATAGTTGAAATACAGCGTGTGCACGTTTATCATAACAAGGAGAAACAGCATGAGGGAATACACTGCAGTTCCAAGCATGCATCTTGTGTTATGTTTACCCTGTGTCTCATTATAGATCACGGAAAATAACATCAAAGCAAAGTCCTGTGATAGGTGTGTCTATTGCCACAAAAAACAATAGCAGTTAAAAGCCTCCCTCACATAACGCATGCAGTAGCAACCAGTGATCGTATTCTCACTTGGCTTGAAACCGATCGATATTGTGAATAGGTCGCCACCGTCAAAATCACACTCATCTTTTCCGCATCCCGATATGGCAAGATTGATTATAGTTTTATCCAGATCTGATAAGTATAGATAGGTCACTCATTAATGGAGGCCATTAGTGAAGACATGAAAACTGGCAACGCACAAGAGTTAAATTCGAATCAATTGCATTAAACCTTTCGCACATAGAGATCCCCGTAGTGAACGACTGTCATTGGCTTGTTCCGCAGCTACACAGGCGTTTTGCATGACCTCTACTGCATGTAGTTCACTGCAAAGACTGACTGTTTGATGTCACATTTGCTGGTGCGAGAAAATTTTTCGTGATTTCTACTGTATATCCAACATAGGGAACATGTCCATACCTGGTGCACATAATTCAGGTGAGTGTATTACATGCACAAAAACATTTTACGTAAGTAAATTTCAGGTACCTATATTATCTAATATTACATGAATCATAATTTTTCCTTTGTATCTGGTTATCTACGTTATTGTATTTTGATGTAAACATTTTTCACTGGCATTGTTGTTCATGCAATATGGTCATAGAATTCCACACCCACTTATTATGTGAACACATATTCCGATATAGGTAACAGTTGCGAACGTTTAGGGTCCACATTTAAATTATCCATAAATAGCCGTTGCAGTTATTTATTATAAGCTAGTTTATATTTGGTTGTTATTTATTTCAACTTTAAACATTTAGATATTCCGTTGGATTCAGACTGGGTTCAGATGGGCTTTACTAGTTCAGGCCTATACTTGGTGACCTACAAAAGGCACTTTTGTAGCACTTCGAACCGAGGAACATTAACCGATTAATGAAAAGAAAATCCTATGAAATAACGAAGTTTGATAAGGCAATATTTGCTAAAGAATGCATAAAGCATGAGGCGCAATCTGTGAGATTGAGTTGGTGGTTCTGGTTATGTTTACCAAATTGAAGTGTAACAAGGAGCGAGTATTGGAAGCGAGTGTGTCAGTGAATACGGAGCCTTTTGCGAAACATTTTTCCGTCTATAAAAGTCTTAACCATATTGGTTACAGTGTTTATGATAATCGTTTTTCAAGCGTCGCCTTGTTCAAAGTACTAAGAAATATAGGATTCACGGCACTGCAACATGTCGTGCCAACAGAATGCTTGAAGATCAAGAACGGTTTCCAAAAAAGTAAAATGTGCAAACGATAGGCAAGTGCACATTTAAGTCGGTTACAAATAAGAACAACATAAGAATCATGCGATGGCTTGATAATTCTTCTATTCATAAACCTGTGCCGGACCTCATCCCCGAGACCTGGCACAGCGGTAGTGCAGAAGGAATAAAAGCTACCACTTTATCTCGACCCATATCTATAACATAGCGTAATAAGCATATGTATGATGTGGAATTCATGGATCAGTGTGTAACACTCTGTCCACACCGGCGTCGCAATAAGCGCTGGCATCTCCGAGAATTCTTCCATTTTATTGATGTTACCGTTGTGAACCCGTGATTTGTACACAGCAAAGCTGGCAGCAATGTAAACCTACTGCATTTCAAGGCTTCAATTGCCATAGCCCAAGCAAATTTCCACATACAAGATCACAGAGTAGGAGGACAGAGCTCGACTCCATTTTGTGTGAAAAGATGAAGTGCAGTCTCAAAATCTGCACCAGAACAAAGCCTCTATGAAGGTCTTTGCTGGCCATAGTTGGCAAATATTAACTATGCAAGAAGATGCCATGATTCACATTGCGAAATGCAAACATTTGTTTATGAATTGCAACAATCCCATATAACTAGTTTGTTTTGCTAAGTTTTATGCTAAAACATGGATTTTCTCACCTCTGATGCAAGCAGTCCACTACAGTGGAAGTAATTGAACTGTAGACTAAATTCTCGCAGAAGCTGAATCTGTATTTTAAGTGCTTCCAGGCGCCCCCTGATCGACTGAAAATTGACAATAATAATATTTATTCTCACTAACATTTCATGCGCAACGGGGTTAAAACCTCCTATATTTGACAAAACAAGTGATTTGACCAAACTGGCCTATTAAAGAGGTTGTCAGCATATAGTGATAATAGAATCCAGATGCTTTTAAACTATCTGAAAAGCAAACGTAACCTATTTGCTTCGATTTACAGACAAAAAGCTCCAAACATAAATGCAACGTGTACAATGGCTTAGCTTACCAATAATCAAGAAATTCTCGTTACTCAAAGCATACATAAACATATGAAAACCAAGTAAGGAAATATTAAGGTTTTGGACCCACAGCAATCATTGGAGTATTTCTTTCCCCGCAGTGTGGTCAGGTCATGCGTTAGAGTGAAAATAAGTGCCCAGGAGACCACTATCTTCCATGGCCACAAATACCATGCCGTGGTTCTGGGCAGGAGAGCATATTTATTTTTAGGCCAGGTTTTGTTTACTTCACACCTTCCAAGTCATTTGAGCTTTAAGACGAACCGACAATAACGAAATACATTGTAAGGTTTACTCTCTTCTGCATGAATTGATTCTTTTGGCAAGGGTTGCAAACACAACCGACAAACGTTTAACTACGCAAACAAAACGACAGGTGGTGTGATCTACGCAACAGGGCTGTTGGTATGTTTAAGAATGGACAGAGGCACTGGGCGTAAACGTATAGTCAGACCAGAGCAAACCTTTTCATTCTGATGTTTACGAAATTTCCGCATGCTACATTTGAACCAGCACTACCGTTCGAAATACAAGTTTTAACGATAGCTCGACATGGATAAAAATAATCACGGAGGGCTCAACTCCATGCTCTGCGTTCAATCCGAGAAAGGCAGCAGCGTGCTAATTACACTCCTCCTACAAGATATTCGCAGCTTAACCAACCTGACGTGCAATCTACAGCAAATGAGCTGTTTAACAGCACCGAGTGAGTTCACTTCACCCTCTTTATGTTCACGACTAACTGTACCCGAATGTAAATGGTAATAATACCGTCGACGGTGGAATGCATCTACTATATCACGGAATGATTTGAAGCCTGTTCACAAGTTGCAGGCAGCCGAAGCCATCGCCTAGTGCATTTTTTCAGGTCATATCTGCTATGTTGGTGCACTACTCCCATTCATGGAGTACATAAACCTTACACCATTATTACTCACACAAAAGCATGTGGGTGCTGTACATCATGACCTTACCCCTCGAGGCACAGCTTCTAGCCAAGCCTAGAAATATAACTTTAGTTATTTTTTATTTAGCCGGGCTAGGTGGGCTTGTCTTCGCAAATATCCCACGAAGCTACACCAGCCGTTATCCGACCGGATCAGAGCAAAAATTCGGTTATCGCCTAGAGCTATCGCGCGCTCTTAACTGGATGTCTTCCATTATAGAGAAAAGGACACTGGGTACGAGTGTGGCGAAGCCAATCGCTTAGCCAAGCTTAACTCAAAAGCGTTCCGCAGGGCGCGGTTTCAGGACCGTTGCTTTGCGGAACTTATGTCAGTGACCTACCACTGGGGCTTAAAGTACCTTCGCTACTGTTTGCTGACGGCCTTAATGTCCGGAATTTGGTGAATATTCCTGGGGCTCTGGGACAATTCAGAGTGTCTTGGATAGGTTCCGGGATCGGTCAACCTTGCAGTTGGTGCTTATAAATCAGGTGGTGTTCCGTCCTCCAACATTGGAGATGCTAGTCCCTCACTCGTTTTGTAATTCTTAGAATTAAGATGTCTGTTGTAACTCAACAAGTTTATCTAGATAACGTTCACATCTCAATGCTTCACTCTGAGGTCAATTAGCGGAAGGCTGGCTGTAGTGGGTTCCCTGTTCTTGGAGGGCAGTACCAAACCTTACCTTTATCCTAATCGAATTGTATCTTCAATTTTCGGTACCTATTTCTATCTCTTTTCGTACCTGGGCATTACCTTAATCTAGCTTACATTCCTCTTGTGTTCTTCGTTTACCATTCACTCTTTCTAATTTGAATACTCCGGCAGGATAGGGACTGAAATGCCCGATTTGGTCGTGTGCCTTTGTAGCATTTAAAGCAGGTAAGTCATATATCTAACTCATCTCACCTAGTTAATACATCTGTTTTGGTTTGTATGTAGTGCGGACACAAGCAGCCTAGCCAGCATCATCTATCAGGAGTTCGAATCAAGCAATGTTCATGCGCGGGAGTCAATGCCTATGCGCCTTTCATGGGTACAAATATTAACGTTGGAAGATCGACCCTGTGGAGCCCAGCATCCTAGTAACTAAGAAGATAGCATATGTGGATGTAGAAAGGTAGTAATAGTAAGGGTCACTAATAAGAATATGGGATAGTTCTCTACAGCGGAAGCACGTTAGAATCATTTGCAACAACTGCTACAACTGAATAGTCGATAATAGTAGACTGTTCGAGTTCTAGATATTTAAAACATTTCTGGAAATTTGTGTCGGGTGCATCCATTTGTTATAAGCCACCCTTCTCTGGAGCCTTCCGATAGAAAGAATTAACACTAAACCATGAACATGAAAATAATGAGTTAAAGGTCAAGAGAAAGAAGAAAATTTTATACCACGATTGTGTGATCTAAGGAGTATGTGGTTAATCCGATCAAGTTTTTAAATGTAATCGACCAGAACTGGTTGTTTTCATAGTAGAAGTGGTTTCGCATCGAAGTTTCAGTGGTTTAAATCCGGTTGTCTTCCCCTAAAAACCTGAAAATGTAAGTGTTAAGTATGGCTCTTAGCTGGTAGACGGAACAGAACACGCACGCGTAATATGGAAACGTTTAATTAAACCTGTCTAACCTAAAGGTGGCTAGAAATGCGGAAACGAAAAGTCAATGAAATAATGAAGGTAACCTAAGGGCATTCTTAACCAGTCATTTGAAGGCAGATGTTCACTAATTATTGCTCAACTGTATACGTGACACCACTCTTTTTCCTGGTAGAGACTGCAGTCTGTGTTGATATCCATCCAGCGGCTTAGATATGCTTTTTGCGAGCCTTATTGGGGCTCGTTCTCTTAGGTTTGCGGTTCCTGGTTTTATGCGACAGATTACCCATCAAATTTGCATCAGCGCGGTCGATTTTTATCCTGCTCATGTGGTTTGTTCGGGCATAACTGGTTATGGTCAAAATTGTCGGCGCACCACAAGGCAATTCTTCAGCTGCAGCTCCACTTGTTTGCTCGTTGAGGACATGACGGTGGCAGCTTTCCAGCTTCCTTTCGTGAGGCGGTCTTGTTTATGGCGGATCAAAATCATTGAGCAAAGTTTCGCCTGGCAACTTGCCATTCCCACGCATTTTCGCAACACTGACTCCATTCCGCTTCGAGGGTTCGTAAAAAGATAATGCAATCTAGTACTTAGTGGTCGGCCAAACATTAACTCCGGGGGTGAATTCCCCCTAGAATCAGTCGGTGTCGTGTGGTAAGAGAACGGATGATCCAACGTAGTTTTTAGAGTTCCATGGATCTGTTTGAGTTGAGCTTGAATATCAGTCAGAACTGCACGTTCTGCCATTTTATTCGACGCGCGACGGTAACGCAAGGACTTAATACGCTGTATTCCGTTCTAACTCAGGTATTGTTGAAACTCTACAACAGTAAATTGTGTTCCGTTTTGGGTGCATACCGTCAATGTGATACCGAAAATGGCAAGTAGGTAGCGCATCTATGCAACAGTTGCTGCGGAAGTCGCATGTGGAACTCGATGTAATATGTATTCAAAATGGACATCAATCAAAATAGCTACATTGTCCCATTGGTTGTGCCAAAGTAATCCGCGTATACCCGCTGCCAGCTTCCCTCCGGACAGCACTATGGATGTAGCGGTCCACGAGAATTTTGACTTTCAGTTTTCGGACATTGCACAAAATCTTCAGCAGCTGCTGTATACCCTGATTAATGTTCAGCCCGCAAGGGTAACCATGTCCCAGCGCGTTCATCTAGTTTAGGCCAGCATGTGTATGCTGCAAATTGCACAGCAACTGGGGCCGTACTTCGTCTACATTTTGTAATATGTTTCCGAAACTAACATTAGCCAGATTAAGTGATGATAAGCATGTCACATTTCATTTATTAAAACCACCGTCAACATTTCAGGCAGATACAGGAAGATTGGTTAACTAAAACCTACGTTCGGGCGATGCTGTGTCATGGGCAATGTAGAAGGTTTCAGTATTCTTTGACTAAAAGCCACTAAGAGATTTAGGTCTGCATTCAAGTAAATCACAACTTATGGAGATTGAAATGTGAACGAAGGGTTAAGCGACTAAGTTTCACCAGAGTTGATTACTGTGCATGAATTGGCCGCACATTACTGGAGAGCATGAGTGAGTTTTATATTTTCCCGAAAGATTTTGTCTGAGGCTAACTTTTCAACCGGCGCGATGATTATCTATAAGAGTGCAAGCTTGATAGAAAGGAACGGTAGCAGAATTCCTTATGCTGGCTGGTTATATTCATCAGGATAATATTGCTTATTGTTTCTTTGCTTCGACATATGTGGGAATCACAATGTGACCCTCAGACAAGGAACTGTTAATTGCAAGGTAAAACCGAAATTAGGAATATTAACATTGACCAATGTGACGACAATGTATAAAAAATTTGTTGAAGTATTATGCAAACAGTTTTCTACGATTCAGACAAATTCTCCGGCTGTTTTACGAAGAAATCCGCACCGAGTTCATTTTACGCTTGAACCCCAGACAACCGCTAGAGCAAAAATTCCCCCATCACGGTTATTATTCTGTACCAAATTAGGCGATTGCTCGATACTCTTGACAGCAACGCATACGGGTCGATTTTGAAGGGCAAATTGCCGTGTGTGGTTCTGATGAATTTAATTTGGTACCATTTAAAAACAGCTGACTGCTATTTATGTGATGGATGATGTATTGGCTAACGTTTTGATCATGATAAGACAAAATGAATAATAAGTGAAGATAAATTTATCCAAATGATTGCTAAATAACACCCAGTGAGTCCACTGAAGATTCATCCGTTGTTGCATCGGCTCTCAAAGCGTTGGGCTAGTTAGCATTGTGCAGCCGCTCAAGCTGGGGTCTTGTAAGGTACAAGTCGATTTCAAGGAGCAGGATGTAGGCAGTATAGTCTGGTAAGCAATGCCATGTAACATACAAAGTGGTGTGCATCTCGGTCGAATAATGAAAAGAATAAATGCCGTAGCCCACCGTCTTGGTATGTCACTGTGCTAGACTCCACTTCAGAAGGTAGTGAGTGTACCATAGATCAAGATGAGTACAACTATTATTGTGCAACACGTGAAATAACCGCGAAATACCACAGCGTTAAATAAGCTTAACAAAGGGATTTTAGATATGGCTCATCCGTCCTAAACAGATGCAATGATGATGCTACATTGCATTAACTCAGTAGGTAATCGTTCTAGAGGGAAACTGTACCAAGCGCAACTTACATGAGCGATAGAATAAGGATGACACAGTGACGTTGACAGAGATGGAGTAAGCAAGTTTTCAGGTTAGCAAAGAAATGGTGCGATTAAGTCCACTGCTATTTATGAGATCAGCTAAGTTAAAGTCCGCGGTAAGAGAAAGGGACTTATAATTTCTTCGCTTTAAAGAAGAAGTAGATGTAAAATGGAACAGTGGTGACTAATCGTTAAAGTGTGCTGTGAATGAGTTCTCCTCTATTAAATGCACGCTATCCGTGTCGGAAGGTAAACCAGAGCCGGTGTGATAATGAGTGAGAATTTACAGGTATGTGGAACCACCAATCAGTTCGTTGTGTATCTTTTATTTCTCCCTAGTCATTCCTTCTGACCGCGAGCATATCTCGACCAATTCATCAGTGCCTAGAATGCTATCTGTGGGCAACCACTTCTATTTGTATGTCACATGGTGTTGCCAGTGTTCCGAAATCAACATTGATGATTTGTCTGAATCTCACTGCGTTTAACTGAAGGCGGCAGCAGTACAGGGGTGAGGGGGTACAGAGACACTTTAGATGGGATACATTGACCTCATATTGCAACCCGCAATAAGTTACCGTATCTCACATGATGAAATGTAATAAGCTCCCTCTGTCAAGCAAGAACGTAACAAGACACGAACAGATGTTGGCGAGACTTGCAATTAGGGCGATCCCCAGTTAGAAATCGAGCCAGCAGATAATGGTGTCAAGCGAATGAATGTGCGATCAGTCTGTAAAGCTGAAGTTTGGCGCTTACCAATATTCCTAAATTGCTTCCGCTTAGTTATGCAACATGATGACCAGCACGGCCCGCTGCGATTAGAGACATTGTCGACATAATAGGGACCCTGTTTCGAGTTGCAGTACTGCAGTGTTGTGAACGAGCATTTGTTCACATTTATGTACACCCTAGGAAAATTCGGTGCAGCTATTCGCTGAGAATGCATGAGTATGGATTGAATGCAAGAATAACAGCCACGTTCTTCAAATGTTGCAAGATTCCGCGTACAAACATAAGCCCACAAAACGCCTGTCGATGGTTAGTTAACTTTAAAATTTTAACGTAAATGGCGGCCACAAATTTAGTCGTAATTGTGGACATCAACAACAGAGACAGATGTGTGAATAAGGAAGCGATTGCCATCAATACCGTTACCAAGTGGAATGATGCACAAATATTAGGTACAGTAAAACAGTGATTTGTTATGGTCAGTGTGTGCTGCAGATGCCACCTGCTATATGTGTTAGAAGACGGTAATACCACACACTTACTGATGTCTGCTTTGACTCGATAACAGCATTAGTACATCTAGTAAATCCTGCTGCGTCCTGTCCTACAACCGGATTGCGGATAAGTTTCGCTTGGGGATCGAGTAACACGTATAATCTCCCCCGGGTTCAACCTAGCAAAGAAGCTGAGAAGTTAACTACGGTACAATTATACAACATAGAACTCACGTGCAATATTTACGTACCTCAGTCCCTGTATAATCGCGGGTATTTACTATCAGCTACATTTGCTGACAAGCAACCCATAGGTAAAATCTGTTAACCTTTCGGATATCTACGTTTCGTTCAACTTTAACCTTATACTGCAACCGTATTATTGTACATACTTAATCATACCTGTCTATGTGTGCCTCGCTGCGTAAAGGACAAACCAGCTATAGAAAAGTTGGGTTTGCTAGAAGTCAGAATTCAACTGGCACTAAGGTATACTCTTCCATATAATTCAAAGCTAAATGAGGTTAACAGTTTGTAGAAATACCAAAACTCGAAGGAAGCTTATTCGCTGATGCTATTTTATCACAGAGAACATGAGATCCAAGTGCAGTGAGCAGCTTGACGAAACGAGGATGTCCGGTGGGCAAAGCTAATATTGACCATAGATGGCTCAAAGCTTTGATCTGCGTCTCATCCATTATTGTTTGCAGCGCAATAACTACATGCCTCCTCCTAATATTTGCAGCAGTATCAAAATTGGCCTGTAGTCTACATCGGATGAGCTGTTTAAGGGCCCACAACGTAAGTCGCCTTCTAATTTAAAGTAACGATCCACATTATCGTTTAGACTGAAGTCCCTAATAATATATAGGAGTGGGTATCAGCGTTTAACATTAAAGTTTTACCAAATTCTAAAAAACTCAAGCCACATTTGCTCTCCGCTGCTGGAACTGAACCACAACACTAATCTTAGAGCTTATCTCCTGAAACTAACAATACGGTACAGCCAGCTGTTGTGCCTTATCAATTTCTTTTCCCTCCGAGTGTGTCAGCCGGGGAATGCTCTCCCAAATTATGTCTTCTCTGCTGCCAATCTAAAGATAGGTAAAAAGCGATTTGACATAGGATTGTCTTATTGATGTTCCATGTTATAACATGTGTCTACGTAACTCAACCAATGACGTGCTTCTAAAATTCCAGCCAGTGGTTTTGTCGTGTAATACCTTTATTACGCAAAGATTTGTCTATGGTGATTCCATCATAACGCCTTTCACTTTAGGAGGAATTTGTGTTTCATCAATAATCTTCATCCAACGGGCCATATACAGCATTCCAATTTTACCGATAATTCACCGTTGTTCCATTGCACCTACGATATACTTCGCATTTACCTTGCTGGATCTGGAGCACGATATCAACCGCCGCACATGAGCAAACCAGAGATATTCATTTGCACGACGGACTGCCCATCTGTAATTACTGCCTCATTTGTTTAGGCGCAATGCGCTTCGATTTCCAGCTTACATACTCCAACTTCAGGGAGCGGTAAATATGCGCTAGGAAAACAAAAGTAGACACCGAACCTCGAACTTATAATGGTTTCCTTCTTTAAAGACCCGTCAACAACTCTCTTGGCGCATCTGCTCAGCGCACACAGCATGTGCTACCATCTCATGCACCAACCACGCACTGAACACTCGACGTCCCTTGGATATCTTCCTCTTCCCTGATTCAATCCAAGGCAACCAAAACGATGCTAAATAATTATTCTTGTCTGAAGGCGCAGGCCAGCGTGGCAAACAACTGATGGGTGAAACCGACACTAATTTTCAAAAATGTCCCACATATCTATAACTCGAGTAGTCATCTGATATCGACACTTCTGTTTTAGCAATTGTTCGAAAATGAACCTAACATTCTTCCGCTGTAGCGAAATGGCCTATTTTCTTATTATTGACCCTTACTATTACTACCTTTCTACATCACATAATTTATCTTCCTTGTACTTCGATGTTAGGCACCACACGGTTGATCTTCCAACGCTAATGACTGTACCCATGAAAGGCGCATTGCCGTTGACTCTCGGACATGAACAGTGCTTGACTCAAACTCCTGATAGATGGTGCGGGCTACTCTGCGTGTGTCCACCCTACATACAAACCAAAACAGAAGGATTAACTAGGTGAGATGAGTTAGATATTTGACTTAGCTGCTTTAAATGCTACAACGGCACACGACCAAAGCGGGCATGGAATTGAGGGTGTAACTCAACGTGTGATGCCCCACTTCGCAGCAGGTCATCAGGAGACAGTTCAATGGATCATTAGATTACTTCAGTTAAACATTTGGATTTGCTCAAATGTAAAATTTTGACAACCACTCCAACATCTGAAAGAATCACAATCAGTAAATGCTGCTCCCAACCGAAGTAATTTAAGAACCATTCCGAAAAATTCGAACAAACAACTGTTCCATACGATTCCTCTGTTAATATTGATCATATCATTCTAATTGAACTGTGCCTTGCGCTGTTCAAAAACACACGGTTATCCTTGAATTTCTTTTCTCCACCAATTCATTTTTTGTATGCATCGTACGATATTAACAATGTGCATAAATACTCTGTGCCAAATATGAACGAAACTTCTCAAATGATGAGAAATGTAGCAATTACAATTATTATTATTATAAATTAAATTCAGTACAGTTAGTCACGAAAATAAGGAGGGTGATGTGAACTTACTGGGTGCTGTTAAACAGCTCATCTGCTGTAGATTTCAGGTCAGATTGATACAGTTGCGAATACCTTGTAGGAGGAGTGTAATTAACAGGCTTCTGCCTTCCCCGAATTGAACGCAGAGCATGGATTTGGGTCGTCCGTGAATATTATTATTTGTGTCGGCCTATCGTTAAGACGAAGTCTCTTTCGAACGGTGGGGTTAGTTCAACTGTAGCATGCGGGAATGTCATAAACTTCAGAATGAAAACGCTTGCTCCGGTCTGACTATAAGTTTACGCCCAGTGGCTCTGTCCATTATAAAACATGCGACCTACCCCTTGTTTAGATCACACCACCTGTCGTTGTTTTGGGTAGTTCAACCTTTGTCACTTGTTTTTGCAACCCCAATCCAAAAGTATCAATTCATACAGAAGGTAGTAAAATGTACAATGTATTTTGTTATTGTTGGTTCGTCTCATAGCTCAAATGTGTTGGAATGTGTGAAGATAAATAAACTCTGGCCTGTAAATAAATATACTCTTCCGTCCAGAACGATGATATACTATTTGTGATTATCGAAGATTATGGTCTCATGGACACTTATATTCACGGTGCTGCTTGACCTGACCACAGTAAGGGGGAAGAAATACTACAATGATTGCTGTGAGTCCAATAGCTTAAGATTTCCTTACTTGGTTTTCATTTTTCCATATATGATTTGATTAACGAGAATTTATAGACTGTTGAATAGCTAAGCCCTCGTACACGTTACATTTATGCTTAGAGACTTTAATCGGTAATGCGAAACAAGAAGGTAAGATTGGGTTTTCAGATAGTTGAAAAACATCTGAATTCGATTATCTCTATATGCTGACAACCTCATTAATATGCCACTTGGTTAAGTCATCTGATTGGTCAAATATATGAGGTTTTACCCCTTTTGCGCATTAAATATTAATGGTAATAAACATTATTATTTTAACGATCGTTAATCGGTTTTAAGGTGTAAGAAAGCACTTAGAATACAGGTTCAGCTTCTGCGATACTTTAAACTACAGTTCAATTACTTCCATTGCAGTGGACTGCTTGCATCACAGGTTAGAATATTTATGTTTTAGTATAGAAGTTAGCAAAGCAATCTGGATATAAGGGGTCGTTGCAATTCAAAAACAAATGTTTTCCTTTCGCAGTGTGAATCATGGCATCTTTTCGCATTGTTTAATATTTGCCAGCTATGGTCAGCAAATGCCTTCTTAGAGGCTTTATTCTGGTCCCTTTTGCGACTGTACTACATCTTTTCACAATAGGTGGACTTGAGCTCTGTCTTCCTACTCTTTGCTCGTGTCTGTGGAAATTTATTTGGTCTCTGGTAATTGAATCCTTGAAAATCAGTAGCGTTTAACTGCCGCCAGCTTTCCTGGTACAAAAAAGGGTTCAAAACTGTAACACCCCAGGACGGAAGAACACTCGAAGATACCAGCGCTTATTGCTACTCCGGTGTGGATAGAGTGTTACACACTGATACATGAGGTCCACACGACACATATGATGATTATAGTTTGTTATAGCAAATGGTTGAGATAGTGTTATTGCTTTCTTTTCCTTCTGCACTACCGCTGTGCCAGGTCTCAGGAGTGAGGTCTGGCACAGGTTTATGAATAGAAGAATTAGCAAGTCATTGCATGATTCTTATGTTGTGCTTGTTTCTAACCGACGTGAATGTTACCCTGCCTTTTTTATGAATCTTCTCTTTTGGCGTCCGTGATCGAGCTTCATGCATGCTGTTAGCACGACAGGTTCCAAATACTATGAATTACATATTTTTTTAGTTCTTTGAAAAAGGCGACGCTTGGAAAGCGATTATCAAAACACTTTGTTACCATTCTAATTAATGTTTTTTCAGAGACAGATAACAACATCAGAACCAGCTACAAATGCATTGACACACTGGATTCCGCTACTCGCTCCTAGTTACACATCAAACTGGCAAACAAAGGCAGAACGACCGTCGCAAACCCACACATTGAGCCGCATGGTCTAGATACTTTTGAGCATACATTGCTTCATTAAATTTCGGCATTTACCTAGGATTATCTATTCATTAATTGGATAATGTTCTGGTCCAACTGCTTCAAAAGTGGAATTTATAGGTTATCGAGTACAGGCCTATTCTTGAAAAGCCTATCTGTAGTGTTGGGGTATTATGCCACATTGTTTGTAAAGCGCAAAAACGTAGTCCTTTCAAATCAATTCACTGACATTACGTTTACGACAAGTTCACCTTCAGACCATCTGACGACTAATAGTTTGTTATACTGCTTTATCTGATATATGACATCACCTTATTTACTACCAGAAAGGTAGTTAGCTCGGCCAATGTCAGACACAATTTATCTATCCATCATTGTGTAGCACACAAATTCGGTTAGCACAAAACGAGTTCTAGCGATTTTTCACGCAACGACGTAAGGACATATTCAACAGGACTTTCACAGTGCACATTTAGTGTAAGTTCACCTGTGGACAGTGGAAGGGATCCATCAATCTGAATTGTCCTTATTGAACCACGTATACTATGCTTTGATTTGCTAAGAGGCATAACGTGAGCATTCTCTACCAGTACATCTCATCAAATCAATTTCATCCTCTGAAGTGGAATAAGCTTCTGCAATGAGAGCATTCCGTGTTGTTGCAGATGTAAGGCTGTCTTCTTCATGCTCGTCAATCTTATCAGCAGATGTAGAGTCTGAATCAAATGCCATATTTATTACGCTTGAATTTGAAATAAATAACAACTAATTATAAACTACATTAGAATAAATCAGTGCAACAGATAATTATGGATACTTTAATTGTGGACGCTATATCGGAATATGTGTCCACAGTATAAGCAGGTGTGGAATTATTTCTGCCTTCTGCATGAAGATCAATTACAACGAACATGTGTACATTAAAAGGTAACAACGTTGATAAACAGCTTCAAAGAAAACGTGTAGTTCAAATAACATTAGATGATATAGGTAACTGAAATATACTTACCGCGTTACTGCTTTTCCCTAAAATATTTTTGTGGATGTGGTACACTCTAGTGATTTATGTGCACCAGGTGCCGACCTGTTCGCTATCTTGTCTAAACAGTGAAATAACGAACAATTTTACCGCACCGGCAAATGTGACCTCAAACAGTGAATATCTTTCCAGTGAACTACATGCATGAGAGGTCATGATAAACGCCTATGTAGCTGTGGAACGAGCCGATGACAGCTGCCACTACGGGGATCTCTATGTGCGAAACAGTTAATGTAATTGCTTTGAACTTAACCCTTGTTTCTGGCCAGTTTCCATGTCTTCACTAATGGCTTCCATTACTGTGTAAATTCTCTACTTATCAGCTCCAGGTAAAACTCTAATCAATTTTGCCATATCAGGATGCGGAGAAGATGAGTGTGAGTTTGACGGTGGTGACCTCTTCACATTATCGATGGGTTTCAAGCCAAGTGAGAAAACGATCAATATCGATATATCATCATGCACCATTGGAGAGAGGCCTTAAACTCCTTGTGTTCTTATGTGGCAAATGGCACACACTTTACTTATGGCATTGTTTAGAGGTTGTTTTCTGTGACCCTTAACTGGACACAGGGTATACATAGCACGTGATGCATGTTTGGAAGTGGTGTATCTCCGCATACTCTTTCCCGTTGTTCTGATAAACGTGCACCCCCTGTCTTTCAACCTTTCGATTATTCGTTTCATAGAATTACTCTCTTGCACAGAATAATTTTCTTCTATCCAGCAATATTGGTCCATTCAGGTAGGGCCAAACTTTGCGAGAAGAATTCAGAGCCAATGATGTGTCACACAGGAGTCGCAGCGATACCAGATATATGCGAATATATCAAACCCAAATGCCCAATGGAACCTGGTCACGTTTATATGTATGAACATATCTTACGTACGCCAAATATTTCGGTGAGACTATCTTTCCTTCAAGTCACTTGTCTTCACCTCAATAACCAGTGCCACATGTGTCGGATTTAGCGAAACGTGGTACGTTTGTTGTGCACTTAAACTAAATTGACTCATTCTTGTCGTTTTCAGATGAGAGCTGAGCCGTACTACAAACTTTACGATGAAAAGTGCAATATAACTGCATGTGTGGAATTCTTATCCGAATTACGTTCAACCAATACCAACATATCAGTAGTGACTACGGTGGACGACACGGTGCCCTGCAAAAACTGAAGCAAATTCTATTGACTAACACAAATGCTTTTTAACTGAAATAACTCACCGTTGTATGTGTTCGTTCCAAATTGTTGGAGTTAAATGATGAATAGTTATTAGACTGATAGGAATACAAAACTGTGATAATTAAATGTGATTTTATTATTCTCAATTGAATTGCTATTACTTGAATTGATTTCTGTTGTCTGAATCCTTTCTGCACACAAGTGGGATCGAGGTAATAGGTATCTGGATAACAACTGAAGGTAATTAAGGTTGAAATAATGTGCGACAGCGACAGCACTTATGAAGGGTTTGTTCTCACAGTTATGATTGGAACGCAGAAATCCAACACTAATTAACATATTAACTGGGCGGATAAATTATTCAAGAAATATGCACACCTGGCAGAATCAAAATGCTTCGGTTTTCCTGCTGTATTGTCTACTTTCGAGTACACTCATCTCTATTGTTATTGTGACTTGCACCAATCCCAAATGGGGTTAAATAGCAAAGGCGAGTTTAAAATCTACGTTGTAGGTCTATCACTTACCACTAGATTTGAATGGAATAATTATACTGATATATGGGGTCACGGTCAGTAACGGTGCAGCTAATTAGGAATGTCTGCAGATGGTGTTGCTACGGTGTAATTATTCCCCACTAAGAATTAGGAATGCAGTAACTGGATGTGTACATTACAACAGGTGTAGCAAGACGATGGGGATACTGACTTCGCTGCAATTTCCGTTGCATGGCGATCTGCGCTGGTTTGAGTTCAGGGGAGTCAGACGTGTCGCCTCCAGATGATTCACACGTTCCTTAGGGCAGATAGGCGACGTGGGTGATATTGATCGAGCCGGTGAGTGGATGGGTAGCGAGGCAGCGTAGGATTGAGTTAAAGCAGGATGACTTGGAAAGTACTGTATAATGACGAGAGTGGCTACACCAAAGACGGATCAACTTGACAACTATCGCTCTGTACAGAGACTAGGAGGAGTGGTCGTAAGATTTTCGGGTAACTCACAAAAAGATCTCTAAAATAAGACTACCAGAGTTCCTGTGCGACGAGAGGAAAAATAAATGCTCCGATATAATTCAAGTACAGTTGACTTCGAACCGGCAAAAACACCGTTTGCTGATGATCCGCGCATAACAGATCCAAAAGATGAAGAGTGGTAGGAGGAGCTCGCGGAGCCAAATCGAATGATAGTACGTAGGTCTCTGTGAGAATATATCCGAAGGTATAAGAGCGAATAACGCTTGAGGACACTTTATTTGCGACCGCTCGGTGAGAAACCATTGACCGTTGTAGTCTCAAACGGAAGTCAACGCCACGTTTTTTCCAACGAATAAGCAAGCGTTCCTACGGAACGTTCACCAAAGTAGTTATCGCACACTTTGTTTGCGTGTCGCTTAGTCGCTCTGTTTGCCGTGTGAACGGTCTAGCTGATTAATACTGTCTCGGCCAGATGCACAGAAGGCGACGATCTTGAACATGAAGATAATTCACCGCAAAAGTGACCCGCAGGAAACCATAAGATCTCGGGCCTTGCTCTGAAGAGCATCGATTGACTAACTGCATTGCGGCTACCAATCAAAAATCCGTGTGGTAAAAAGCAGATCAAGAGTAGGTTGTGGGCTTCTGTCATGCCGTAAAAATGTACTGATTAGTATCCAGTGTAGTATTTGCCAAGGGAAGTTTCATCGCAAATGTTCCAAGCTCACAGTGAACCAGTTGAATTTACACGGTAGTAAATCAGATTCACTATGTTTCTGTGCTGTATATATAGTCACCCCGCTGGCAAACGTTTTACTTGAACGATCGCAGAAGTACGAAAAGTTAATAGTAATGATTGGACAAATGTGGCGCATGAAGTGATTCATTTGAAGAAAGCATGACAACGGGTTAACCCCAGCCATTACCATCAGGCTCTGCATTACAACTGAGGAAGAAACACTATTTGGACAAAAAACCGGAAGGAACATATAGCCAAGACCATCCTGGTGTACGGCGTTACCTAGAATCCAAGTCCTGATGGACACGAAGAGACCACCCACAAACAGGAACAATGGCGATACATTCGTCAGTATCTCTCCCTCGAAGACTTCTTGGCGCGCTCTATATACTGGCTGTGCCGATCTCCATACTAATAAAGATGTGACCCAAGTTTTGTGAACGTGGACTTTAAAGCTAGACATATGTCAACAACCATGCTAGAGTGTTCGTATGTGGGCCACAGCAGCCTTCTTTCCTATCTCCGGATCAAAGCAGAATCTGCTAAGCAAACATATGAAATCAGCTATTTATTCGGATCACTACGTGACAAGAGTTCGGATAACCAAATTCAAATAGCCGGCAAATTTTTCAAACGCGCGCGACACATTACATGCAAAGAGAGAAACAAAGATATAATGGTGGGTCCGATGGTTCAGACACAGATGAGTTCATCATCGCCACACCAAAAATATGATTAGTGGCCGACCTCACAGCGGACAACGCTGCATTTGAGCCAAAACAGGCAACGAACGATTGTTTGCTTAAATCTTAGAAAATTTTATGTACGCCAGAGCTCATGGTCTCCTGAAAAACACGCCGAAATGCGGCTGCGTCTAGCATCATTTGCCTGGCTCTAGTATTGGTTATGGAAAATTGGTTGCACTTAGAAATTACTGACGCCGAATTCGCAAAGCATGGTGTGTCCCTTCTCCCTAGTAAGGACCGGCGTAATGTTATACTACCGCAGCGATCTGCAGTGCGGATCTGCAATCGATCCGGAAATGCTGATTATCTACTCAATCTGGGGCAGTCTGAAAGGCATCGAGACTTGCATTTTGGCCGTTGTTTGTCGTCCCCCAATGTTAGTTTTAGTTATGGACGCCCGCCAGACATTTTCCTTGTAAGGGGTCAAACGAGGACGATACAACCATTTTCTTATATTAGGCGACAAAACCATTATTGATTAGGAAGTTCCGACATTTCCCAACGAGCGGTTTTAGGTTGAACTGTAAGTGTATATTGCAACCATTTCGCTCTTTAATTCTGGCGGATTCCCCACTCGGTTCAGGTCGGGAACTAAACCATCCGTGCTTGATTTAATGCTCACGAACCAAGACTTCATGGTTGATAATCCAAAGAATGGAGACCCCTCAAAGCGGCGCGACCCGGTAGCCATAAGTTACGACTTTGTGTGTTATGCGGATTGTCCACAAAACATACAAACTTGTTTCGAATAATCATCCTTTATGACATACTGGCAGAACATGCGATGGATGCCATCTGGGAGTTTTCGGACGACTGTTTCATTGACATTGCTTGGATGGCGTTTACTGCCAAGTTCAGTGATCTACTAAATCTGTATCTGTCAACATGCGTCTTCGTTCTGCAACAGCGCGATCATTAGTTCGGAGCAGAACCAGAAAACACATGCAATTAAGTACACAGTGTGGCAGTAGGGCGCACCGTAGCCCTGACAACTGGAGTAATATGATGTGCATCGTAATCAGTGTAACACGTTTTTTGCATGAGGACCAATTAGTCCACCAGCACAGTCCCACGGAAAAGTTTTATTTTAACAAAATCCCCTGTACAGATATGTGAACAACCTCCAGAATGTGAACCATGATATTCCCCCACTGATATCAGCAGATGGTATTGCTCAAACCGCCGTGGACGCCGATAAGTTTCTACGGCTCCAATACGCTGCAATTTTCCGACTAGCTTTTAGCATGGGTAATATAATTGTGGCAATCTCCTAGACGCCTATATTTACACATCAGCTTTAGTTCAGCGATCAATATGAGGAAGCTGCTCTCATTGCGCTCACTTAGTATTTCCGAAATTGCTAACATTTCCCCGAAAGCACTGCAGGAGCAGCTGTGACCATAGTTAGACTACTAACGAAATTGTTCAGTTATGCCCGGGCGAACAACTGGTCCCTAACATGCGGAAGCGAGGCATCATAACCCCGATTTTCACGAGTGGTAGCCCTTCAGAGCCTGCCAACTCTCCCCCAGTGATTTTCCTCCTGGTGCTCACAAAAGGTTAGAGCAAAAATCATAGCTGAGTCTGTAATGAGCCACTTTGAAACGCCAAGCATCATGGAACCGGAGAAACACGTATTCGGTCAACATCGTTCATGTACTAGCAACCTAATTATTGCCCGTGTCAGTTGGACCGAGATGGCCGACAATGGGATGGGTACTGATGTCATCTATCTAGCGTTTTCTAAAACCTTCAACCGCATGGAGCATCCCATACTTCTTCTAAAGCTGCAAGCGTAAGGAGTTGTAAACGTCTTTCTTGGATGGATCGGAACCTTCCTTATTCAGCGGCGCATTCAGGTTTGTGGTCGAAGCTCCTTATCTGATCCAATTATTGTAGACTTCAATGTTTCACAAAGGCCAGTGTTAAGGCCGGGGTTATTCTTGTTTTTCAAGAACGACCTCACGAGTGAAATCAAGTCAAATTTCCTGCTTTTCAATGAACAATGAACAATGATTTTTCACGAGATAAAAGCAAGTGCTTGACGTGTCCCGTAGGATGGTAGCGGTGAATATGATGCAATTAAATTATGTGTGGGTCATCTATCGAACGTCTGCCGAGATGAATACTTTGATAATTAACATCAGTGTGAAATGAAAAAGAAATATCGCGCGTAAACATTCAGAAAGACACTGGGGCGCAGTGATAGTTGAGGTAAGGAGTGAGAAAATAAAATATGGTCGCTCACTTAGGTCCATTTGATACATCAGTCCTGTTGAAAACATGCTTGGCGTAATCCACAACAGAGGAGCTTAGGTAACAAAATGTTGGGAGCTGAGGGCAACATCTAATCGTTTTTTGAATACATCCAGGGTAGGAGAGGATACTACTGAGTCTGAGAGTGCGTTCCATGTTTTGCAAACTCGAAGGGAAAAGTAATTCCGTCGACACTCTAGACGGCTATATTGTTCCTTCAACTTTAAGCAGTTACCCCTGAGCTGCGTGTTGTGGCTAAGTTCAGCAAATGGCGGCATACGTGGTTGGGGTCACTCAATATCTGATACGCTAATATGAGATCGCCGCGCAGTCTTCGATAACGTCCGCTGAAAATTCCCAGCAACTTCAGCCTTCGGTGGTAAGAGTGATACCGCAGGCCCTTCACGTTCTTTGTTGCTCTCCGTTGTGGTGCCTCTATCGCTTCTAGGTCGCGTTTCAACCAAGGTTGCCAAGCTTGGATTGCGTACTCAACTTGCGGGCGCACGTAGGAATTGAGCATCATTGGGAAGATTGATGGGTCAAATCTCCCGAATGCCCTTCGCAGCATGCCGACGTGCTGGTTGCCTCTTTTGGCAGCTACCTCAGCCTGTTTTGAACAGTTGAGGTCGCTCTGTACGATCACACCAAGGTCACGTTCCTGGGAGCTATCCTGCAATTTGTTTGTCCCAAGCATGTAGGTGTAGTTATGTCTATGGCATAATTGTACTACGCGACATTTGTCTACGTTGAACGGTAGAGCGTTTTGAACTGACCAGTTCGACACTGTGTTAAGATCGCACTGGAGCCGTTCATGGTCATCCGGTCCTCTGATCCTTCGCCATATCTTGATATCATCAGCGAAAAATAAGAAATCGGAAGTAATTGATCTCGCCAAATCGTTAATGAACACCAAGAATAGACGAGGTCCAAGAACCGAGCCTTGTGGTACTCCACACGTCACGTCGATTGCATGAGAAAATGATTCTCTGACTCTCACCACTAGCCGTCGTTTTGTAGAAAATTGCTAATCCAACTCAGGATTGGATCGCCAATGCCGTAGTTCCGAAGCTTCTGAAGGAGAACTCGATGGTCTAAACGATCAAACGCTTTTGAAAAGCCCAGGTAGACGACATCGACTCCAACTCCATCATCAACAGCTTCAGTCCAGCTATTAGGTGCAATTAATAGGTTAGTGTTACACGAATGCTTTTGACGAAAGCCATGTTGCTCTGGGGCTATTAAATTGTGGCTTTCCAAATATTGCATCAGCACGTCTGCGACGATTGATTCCATCACTTTGGATAGTACGGGAAGTAATGTTATTGGACGGTAGTTGGCAGGATCAGTGCAGCTACCTACTTTATGGATAGGAGTGATGACCCCTTGCTTCCATACTGGTGGAATAAGGTTTTCCTCTAGACATCGCTGATAGAAAACAGCCAGTGGTTCTGCTAGATCACTAGCTACTGCCTGTAGAGCCTTTGGACGGATGTTATCAGCTCCGGGAGAACTGTGGACCTGCAAGCATAACAACTTCTTCAACACAGCTTCCGTAGTGAAGGTGATGTTTTCTAAACCAGATGGTGGAGTATTAGAAATGAGGTGAATGTTTGGGCTCGACACTTGTTGGAACGTTTGAGCGTAATGAAGCCGTAGGAGATCAGCTGCTTCCATTGCTGACCGCGTGTATCCATCAGCTGTGACTAGCGCCGGAACCCCTCGCTTTACCTTTCGAAGGCCGTTAATGTGCCCATACAGGAGTTTGTGGTTAGTGCAGAATCGCTTCATTAACTTCTGCTGATGCGTGACCTTGTCTTCGCGGATCAGTTTCACACAGAAGTTACGATGTGTCACGTATGCAGTCCAGGTTTCGGCATTCGGGCAACCCTGGTGATTTCGCCATGCCAAATCCCTCCGGGACATACATTTACGTGTTCTGCTCCTCAGAATTGACTTACTCTGGTTTTTGGGTTGGAAGGACTTCTGTTCCGATGCTTGCGCTACCAGTGTGCTCAAAGTGCTACGCGTTGCAGCACTGCAGGCTCAACCCGAATACCAATCGCCTCGCAGATGGAACTCCAATGGTTGCGATCGTCTTGCAACTTGCCTTTTATTGTGCCAGATTTGAATTCGGGAACATTGGTGCACACGAGAGTTAGCGCAGCGTGGTTTTGTCTAGCAAGTGTTAGCTTTATAGTTTTTGCCGGCAATTCGCTGATGCCACAAAGATATGGCGGGCAATTGGCTAGCAGGAAAATCACGAGCTGCTGCAATGAGACTTATACCACGCGTTTGAATGATGAATGACAAGGTTACTTCCGTTTAACACGGACAAGTGCAAAACCGTACATGTCCACCATAAGCTCGAAGGCGTCCAAAACCTCGAACCCACATGTTGATTTGTTACGCCGTTATTTGGTTATTCGATCCATCCATCTTCCTCCAAATGCTAAATGCATACGTGAGTTCCATGTAGAATACATGGTCGAGACTTGGTAATCCAGGTTAAAACGCGATCTGGCTGCGCTGGAGACCCTCCAGTGAAGAGCAACGTGAAATTTGTAGGATTTGTCCCACCTGCATAATAATGGCGACTGAGATCCAAGGGAGTTTGCAGCGGACAACAACGCAGTCTACTGTGTGACCTTATCGTGGCATTTCAGATGCTGAAAAACCCCAGATAAGCTTCTCCACATCTCCTGAAGCTTAGCCCCAACACGAAATTGAGGGGTCACAAATTGAAACTTACCATCCAATAGCGTCAGTAGAAATGCGACAGGAATTATATTTCCCTCTGGGTTTGTCAACCGTGGAACGTTCTTTCGAATTTTGTCATTTCCGCGCCCACGCTTTTTCTATTTAAAAAAACGACTCGACGATACTTTACGCCACCTAAATTAATTGAGCTCATTTCTATTTATTGAGTGACAGCACAGCGCAGGCAAGCGTTGTGCACACCAACCCCACGAATTTGGTGTAGATATATCCCTGTGCTAATGTGGATAATATGTTGAGACCACAGATGCGTGTATTTTACTTTTGTGTAACTTCTTTTGAACTATCCTTATTTCCACTAGGCATCCCATGGAACTTGTCAGGGGCTGTCCTTTTTCCACATTATACCGTTATCCACTGTACTTCGCTGTCTCCATGATTTGCGAACCTGTCCCGGAATTTGATTGCTCTCAATTCATAAAAACCAAATGTCTAATCTATATCAAAATGTTTCTCAGCACTATTTACCAGTTAATGAAAACCGTCAAACCTTCTCTTACGCTGGACTCCGACGGCATTCCTTCAGCATGAAGGCCAAACTTACCATGGCTTTTTTGGATATATTTGATTTATTAAGACAAACAAGCCATTTTCTTGATCAATGGAAGATTGCATTCACCATCCCGCACCTTAAAAGCGGTCGCAAGCAAAATTTGCGAGTTACCGACCGATTCATGATACTCCCAACTTCACAAATCTGGTTGCAAACAGTCAATAGAACGTTGATGGTACTCTGTTACTCTTTGAAAGCGTTTAACAATTATCAAACGGGTTTCATGGATAGACATTCCTGCATGACCTACCTGCTGATTTAAAGTAAATTCACTCCATATCATTAGAATTTATTTATGCGAAGTAATTTTATTTTTTGTCATAAGCAAACATTTGAACTTGTAGCAGGCAAACGGTGGTTGGAAAATGTCGCAAGGCTTGATATCCGTACCCGCTATTAAGTTGACATTCTTCCTTTTTAGTAATCAGCTACTACTAGTTACTTTTGGTAACCACCGCTCCTCTCCTCGCTCAATTTGCAGTGTCTTCCTCTAAAAATTGTCCTATGTTCTTTTACCCTCTGCAGCAATTATATTGTCATGTCCAGCAAAATGGCCAGCTCTTTTTATTTCCTGCAGACCTCCATCTTATTTGAAAAATCTGGCGCGATGCGATTCTAGTTCACACCGTTTAGTTCAAGATCTTCATTCTCTTGCAGAATAGTCAGAAAAAAGGCAGATAAATTTCTCAACCAAGTACTCGAACATTATATCGTTCAATCGCTCGATCGCCGATAGGTTAATTAAGATTGCCACTTAGGCATTTCCATACAGCAGTTTACTCGTGTTCTTGTGATCCAGTATGCTACCGGCAAACGTATTCTAAACAAGCCCAATACCAAATTTGAAACAGTTAGTTCCCTTTAGTAAATGGAAAATCGCAGTATGCATAGGAACATTGGCACATAACGCACTTCGTATTGTCTCGTCAGCGCCTTTAACAATATCGCACTAAAGGGTGCGACCAAACATGCATGCAAACAAAAAACCGACCAACACAGGATAAGCGAGACATGGGTATCACACCTATCCATCAATGCAGCCTAATGCTGACCGATAATTTTTTCCAAACACAAGGCAGCGGCTTAATCCGGTTAATTTCAATCGCCTCAGCGAAACGTAGGCGGTGAGAATTGGTGTGCGGTAATAGGATTGTGAACACCGAAGTGACCCCGACTTGTTGACAAGTTGTCAATAAGTGTGTGCCGATGGAAGATGCTGGTAGCTTACGCAAGCAAGCAGCTTGACTCTGGCCAACTTCCGGCGCGGTCGAACGTTGAACCCACTTAGGTACATACTCCTTCATTTGGAAACTCAATTTTCTATCGGCCCTCCCCATATAACTGGCGCCGCAGTCACATATGAATTGGTAAATGCAATGCAGTCTGGTCCTGATAGACTGAGCCTCTTTAGGGAAGGTACTGGCAGTTTTTGGGTTTTATTAATGACAACGACCTCGGCGGCATAGTAAGCTGTCTTCATTGCACTTGTTAGAGGTGTTGTGGTCCTTAACGAGGAGACGTCACCTTTGAATTGCAGTTGAATGTCTACAGGCTTCTTGGGTACTGTGTGCCTTAGGTTCCTTGGTCGCAGTTGACTATGTTTCTCGATGAACTTCCTGGGGTAGCCGTTTTCAATGAACGTGTTGGTTATCAACTGCAGTTTGTCAGTCAGGCAATCAGCGGAGCACATTCGTCTGGCACGGCTAATCGGCGTTCTCACAAGCATCCGCCTGTATCGCATTGGCGTGAAGCTAGTACAACGCAGATATTACCCAGACCATATTGATTTCCTGTAAACGGAGCTCACAATCTGCCCTTATTCTCTGGGTCTGATAACGGTATTTAAGTACGGGAGGCAATTTTGCTTCTCTACCTCACAGGAAACCCGCAAGTTGACATGCGCAGAGTATAGTTACGTTACCAACTGCTCCATCTGATGTTCCGAAGAACAAATTGCCAACATATCGTACTAAATTGATAGAGCCAGATGTTCCGTGGCCGACTTATGCCACAACATCCCTTCACAACCCAATTGCATTTATTTAAATCCCTCTAATGTTGCAAGTTCGTCTAGGACAACATGAGGAAATAAGAAGTTAAGAACAACTTACAGAGGTCATTCAACAAACTTTTGTTTAGGAGCACATTCACAGCAAACTATCGCGAACGTTGTGCGAAGCCTCAAATCGAGACTATTTCTGTGAACTATAAGGCCAATTTGTTTATGAAGCTGTTCTCGTCATTCGTCCGACTTCACCTAGAATATTGTATCCAGCCTTGTCCATCATGCATTGCCGAAACAAAATGGACTTGAAGTGCGTGTTACGGTTCGGCACTCGGTTATTGCAGTGGCTAGGGGGACAGACGTATCCTGAACGCTTGCTCAGTTTGGGGATGTATTCAATGCACTTCCGAAGAATAAGAAGGGACCTGACTCTCACTTATCGGACTTTGACGGGTAAGATCGGCCCAAAGTTGTCTGGATTATTTAATCCTGCTAGTCCCACTAAAACTGCATAAACCACGGTCGGATAGGATTAGGACGAAGATCCGTCTGTCGCGGTGAGCTATAGCTCGCTGAAATACGGCCTCATTTCACGTGGTTATGTAACCTAAGGATAAGGGTTTTTCGCTCCAGCTCGAAGCAATTGGGCGAAAACACCAGCCGGAAACCGTCGGCGAGCATCCATAAGTTCCAGAGACTGTGTAGTGACCCAATGTCCGGTTTGGCAATTTGCTTTGCCACATGAAGACTTCCCTGCTAACAGCAACGCTTGACGAATATGCGACCAGTGATCTTCAACGGTGTTTAGTGGGCGCTTACTCAACCCAGATGTCAGCGCACTTTGGTACACAATCAGAACATCTGGCCTCGCCAGCTGGCTGGTGTCAATCCGTTCACATCGACTTTGCGGATATCCACCGAAACGCACCCGGAGGTCGGCACAGACAAGTGCGTGGTCAGAGTACACGCTCATGCTCCAAATCGAGCGACAATTTTGGACACAGCCACTCCAGCGGTAACCGATCTCGATATGATGGATTTTTTTCCATGGTTGGTAAGAGGCTGGTGTCCGCCAATTCACGCTTCTGTGGGTGCTGTGTCGAAAGTTAGTGCTCGCGAGAAAGAGGCGAGCATCTTCACACAGCTGTAGCAATCGCTCACCATTATCCTTACGCGAGCCTACACTATGTTGGCTGCCCAGATGATGCTCAGCAGAAGGACAATTTTCCGACTTAGGCGTTTAGATCGCCAGCCGACACCAGAGTATCCGTGCTTCTTCTGTAACGAAGGAGATCGTGTAGTTGCTGATAGAAATCATCTTTTACCGGATAAGTGCTACAGTTTGTAGGGGCGTAAGCCGCAATGACAAACAGGCAATGTTTGTCCCCGCGCGACTTCGTAGCAAGGAACGAACCACCTAATCTAACGGCGCGAATTCTACTGTTTAATGCGATCCAATCAATCAGGGCAGCTTCAGCCCGGTGACTCAACATAATGCCCACGCCAGGTTGAGCGGCATTTGAAGCTGCATCATCGCCAGACATGCGTAATGAGAATGTGCCACCAGTGTCGCATGTGGGGGATCTCAGTGTAAGCACTTAGCTGGAAACTTGCAGGCGGGTTTCTGATAAACAGCAAATATCCATCGACAGGTTCTCCAGTGCGCAGGCAAGTGCTGCCTGTTGGCCAATCTACAGCAAATTGCTCACGTTGAGGCATGCCAGTCTTAGCGAGACACGAGGATTCCAAAGGGAAACGGATGAACTGAGGTTGTCCGCTTGGTTGAACATGGACTTGTAGAGTTGATTGGTGTGAGGCCCTGCGATTGTGTGTTATTTGAAATTAGAAGACAAGCGACTATTGTAGTAAACTGGGGGATGGCCAATAATTGGGGGAGTGAAATGGGGGATATAAGTAAAGTTGGAGCGGGACGATAAGGATGAAGAAGCGGTAGAAAAAAGGTATAAGAAGACGGGAAGGCCAGAGCAGTAGCATCCATACCCCTATCCACCCTGCTCAATGCAGCAGATAGCACGCCGTTTATTAGCGTCTGCGACGGCCAGAGCATCAAGAAAGTGTTGCAGTGAATGGTCATTGTATTGCGTAGGCAGAATACTGTCAGATTGCCCAGGCCTAGACAGCAGAACGATTAGGGTTCTCAACCAAATCCTCTGGTTCAAAAACCCTACCGCAAGGCAGCGGGTTTTGGCACTGGACTACACAGCCCGTTTTATGAAATGAGGAGCCACCCCCATTCCAACCCCAAAACGGAGGACCAGAAGCCTGAGTTTTCCTGGCCTCTAACCATTGACCAATCTGGGATGAGTGGCTCTGAAGGTGAAAAAAACACCACCCAGCATAGCTCAATGGATATCTGAGGCACGCAAACCATCGCGCCACGGTAAGGTCCAGCCTCATTGCGATGGAAATGTCACCTATAGATAAATGTTATTTGTGTTTGCTGCTATGAGTATGCAACTATGGTTCAATTCACCAGAAATCACTAAAGGCGACATATGCTGGGATAGCTGAGCCATTAACCCGATTTTTCACTGAAATTTCTTCGCAAACATCTATTTTTCATGTGAAGCGATCGTGCATTAAGCTCCCATCTCATTATAATAACTAATTTATATAATCTTGATGTAACTATTCATTGTTGTTTCGGTTTCTGGATATACACCTTGCATTCAATTTGGCAGCTCGCCAATAGATGTTAAAGTAATAAGGGCATTTGAGATCCGGGAACCTCTACCGTACTAGTTATCCGCATACCATATTGCTCGTCTAAACATGGTCACTTTATCTGACTGCTGATCTTATATATATATATATATATATATATATATATGTAGATATATATATATATATGTATATATATATATATATATATGTTGTTTATCAGAAACCCGCCTGCAAGTTTCCAGCTAAGTGCTTACACTGAGATCCCCCACATGCGACACTGGTGGCACATTCTTATTACGCATGTCTGGCGATGATGCAGCTTCAAATGCCGCTCAACCTGGCGTGGGCATTATTTTGAGTCACCGGGCTGAAGCTGCCCTGATTGATTGGATCCCATTAAACAGTAGAATGCGCGCCGTTAGATTAGGTGGTTCGTTCCTTGCTACGAAGTCGCGCGGGGACAAACATTGCCTGTTTGTCATTGCGGCTTACGCCCCTACAAACTGTAGCACTAATCCGGTAAAAGATGATTTCTATCAGCAACTTCACGATCTCCTTCGTTACAGAAGAAGCACGGATACTCTGGTGTTGGCTGGCGATCTAAACGCCTAAGTCGGAAAATTGTCCTTCTGATGAGCATCATCTGGGCAGCCAACATAGTGTAGGCTCGCGTAAGGATAATGGTGAGCGATTGCTACAGCTGTGTGAAGATGCTCGCCTCTTTCTCGCGAGCACTAACTTTCGACACAGCACCCACAGAAGCGTGAATTGGCGGACACCAGCCTCGGACCAACCATGGATAAAAATCAATCATATCGCGATCGGTTACCGCTGGAGTGGCTGTGTCCAAAATTGTCGCTCGATTTGGAGCATGAGCGTGAACTCTGACCACGCACTTGTCTGTGCCGACCTCCGGGTGCGTTTCGGTGGATATCCGCGACGTCGATGTGAACGGATTGACACCAGCCAGCTGGCGAGGCCAGATGTTCTGATTGTGTACCAAAGTGCGCTGACATCTGGGTTGAGTAAGCGCCCACTAAACACCGTTGAAGATCACTGGTCGCATATTCGTCAAGCGTTGCTGTTAGCAGGGATGTCTTCATGTGGCAAAGCAAATTGCCAAACCGGACATTGGGTCTCTACACAGTCTCTGGAACTTATGGATGCTCGCCGACGGTTTCCGGCTGAAAGCGATTACATGAGGCTCGCAAATTCTCATGGCAAATTTACATGCTAGCCTAAAGAAGGACCGCGAAGCTTAGTGGTCTCATCATGCCTCTTAGATGGAAACAGCCGCTGCCGTTGGTAATCATTGTAAGTTATTCCGTCTGATACGGGAAACAGGCATCAGGAAACCTGTTGTTAGCGAGACCATACGCGACGAGATTGGGCAGCCGATCCACAGCCTTTCAAAACGCTTGGAGCATTGAGCTGAACACTTTACAAGGCAATTTAACCAACCTGAGTTATCGGTTTCTTTTCCGGGCATTGAGCGCCCTTCTCCCTGGGCCGTCGCCTTGGATACACCCCCACGAGCAGAAGTGGAACATGAGATCAGGCTGTTGAAATTGCATAAGGCCGCAGGGGCAGATAGAATTCCCCCAGCCCTCTTCAAATTCGGGGGACCTGCTATAGTAGATGAGCTACACGAGTTGCTAGTAAAACTACGGGAGCAGGAGACAGTCCCGACAGACTGGAACCGCTCCGTCATTGTCCGAATTTTCAAGGCAATCTCCAGTTTGGAATGCGGCAATCATAGAGGGATCAGTCTAAATTCGATTGCCTCTAAATTACTTGCCTCTGTCATTCTCCACAGACTGACTGGCACTCGTGAAAGCCAGATTCGTGAAGTGCAAGACGGATTTCGTCGAGGTCGGGGCTGCATCAACCACATCTTCACATTGCGTCAAGTGTTGTAGCACCGCCTTGTTTATTGGCGACCCACCGTTGTCGTGCTTCTTGAAATAAAAGGTGCCTTCGACTCAGCCCATCGATGTGTACTTTGGGACTGTCTGCTAAGGAAAGATGTGCCTGATAAATATGTAAACATTATCAAAACGCTGTACGCGCATAGTTCGGGCAGGGTGAGGGTTTATGGCAAACTCTGGCCACCCTTCAGTATCGCCAACGGTGTGAGACAAGGATGCCCGCTGTCACCTTTCCTCTTCAACTTCGCTATTGATGAAGTCATGGAAACGGCGTTCGCTGGACACGACCTACAATGTGTAGAGCTACTTCCTGGTGAGCGACTTCTTGACTTGAAGTTTGCGGACGATATTGCCTTAATCTGTGACAGCTCCCAAGTATGCCAAACAGCACTGGACCGATTAGCACTGGCTGTCAATCGTTTTGGGCTATGCTCTGCTCCATCGAAATGCAAAGTCATTCTCCAAGTTTGGCAGGGATCCAACCCTGCGCTAAGGCTTGGTGGTGATCTGTTAGAAGTCGTTCAGGAAGGCAAGTACATGGGCAGCTATATTAACACTCGTGGGATTGAAGATGAGATTACGAACCGTATGGCAAAAGCTCGAGGTGCTTTTGCCAATCTCCGCCACCTGTGGCGCAGATGCGACATTTCTCTCGCCCTCAAGGACAGAGTTAACCACGCAGCCGTCGGTTTAACTCTCCACTATGGCTGTGAAACCTGGCCCATCAGGTCGACAGACATAAAGTGGCTCGTCACATTCGATCATCGCTGCCTTCGCAGCTTAGCTCATGTCTGCTGTGAGCACCGCGTGAGCAATGAGCGTGTTCAACGTCGCGTATTTGGTGCAGGAAGAGAGAGTGAACCGCTCAGCACCATTAGATCACGCACCAGGCTCCGATGGCTGGGCCACGTGTTGCGAATGCTAACACACCGACTCCAGCGACGTGCATTGTTTGCGCGTTGTGGGTGCGGTTGGAAGAGGAGGAGGGGAGGCTAAGTGATGACTTGGTCGAGAGAAATGAAAACCCTCACTTCGAAGTTGGCGTCGGTTGGTGCATCCCGACTGCCTGGCTGGGGTCCTAAGGAAGGTGAACACGTTTGGTTGGACACACTTGCTAATATGGCTCGGAACCGGCACCATTGGCGTCTGTGTTGTGATTTCCTTTGTCCATCCCCCTCCTGTTTAGCATCACCCTCCAATCACGATCTCACTTGTTAGGCATAATACGACTCTCTTTTATGGCAGCCAGCTGTTAGCTCTCCAGAACTCAGCGGGAGTGCCACTGTTTTCTTTTTCTTGTCTTTTGTATTGCGGCACAATAGCTGAGGTGTTTTCCACCTCCAGCTAACGTGTAATAATGATGATGATGATGATAAGTGACAGTTGGAAATACTTGTACGCTGGGGACTGGTCAGTTATAAGACAAAAGTTGAAAGCGCGTCGGAATGATAGGGCTTAATGCATCCGTAGAACATCGGCAGTTCTGCAGTACATCAGTTTGGTGTGATACGTGGGGTGATACCACATTTCACTTCTCAAATGCTGTTCGCATGTTATTACTGTAGCCTGTAATTGGCACAAAACGTTCTTGTAGGCAATGTTAATGTAGAGATTTTATTTCACCGACAGGTGTGTGTGACTGTTAGGCGAGAAAGCGGAGTGCCGACGTTCGCGCGTTTGTCATCAACCGTGCTTCGGAATGACGCTGCGAGCGTGTTACCAGAGCCCAGCCGAAAGGTGATAACGATCCGACAGCAGGTGTGTCGCCAATGCCCGACCGGAAGCTGAGGAAATCGCGCGTCAGACGACACGTGCGTTGCCTGGCCCCGGATAGGCGGACGAAGACTGGACTGCCCGAGCAACACGGTGAACTGGATGGATGGTGAGGACAAGTAGATGTGAAGCGTGGGCTTAGAGCCAAATCCGCCTGGTGACACCGACATATAAATATGAGCGTTCTCTACCCTAATAGAACTCTGGTCTGCTGAATCTTCTTCTGTCTTCCTTCCGGTCGGGTTTGCCAAGGCGTCAAACGGAGCACGCGTAAAGGCAAAGATTTAGCAACAGTCGTGAATCAATTAGTCGAGAGCGAGCAGGCTCACCACGTTATAACAGTGTGGCTCATTGTTTTCGCTGCATAAAACCGTTAATTGAGTTACCTTGACTAGGATTACACTGCAAGCAAGCTACGCTACGTCAATTGCCTTCGTGCGTTTTCGAGATATATTCCGGATGATTGGTGCTTTTATTTCAGAATGCATAGGCTTATTTTCTAACCCATTTATAATCATCTCGCTGAACTAACCAAAGTCTCCATCCACGTGTTCTCAATGACATCGTCAGCCTAGATGGTTTCACTAACCAATTCTGTTAGCACGTCGTCATGTGTGATTGTACAAAACCAGACAGTGTGTCATTCTGTGGATAATCCGCAAGATACGTGGACGTAAATTACTGTGACTTGACCACGTAGCAAATGAGGACGCTCCATCGTTGACTTCTTGTTCATGAGCTCTTAGCTGCTGAGACTAGATTAGACATGTATGGTAAATTTGCCGCTCTGAAAGTAGATTGGCGTCATGTGACGGTTGAAGCGCGGGATGCTTACGATAAACACTTTCATGTCAGCATTGAATTGCTCACTGCCGGTGCAGGAATCTCTTGATCCTGAATAATGAATTCAGCGGAGATGAGGATATGGTTTTATCGTGGTCGCTGGACCCTGGACATGGCTTGGTTCAGACAACAGTCTATCCAACTGAGTTGGATGCCTCGTTGCATAGATATCGGTAGCTTTCTTTTGAGAAGACAAATATTGCTTTATGGATTTTGCTTCAACACATTATATGCGCGTGTTCACTTGGGATGTTTGCGAAAAATGCACTGTTGTGGTAAAAGCTTACCCACACAGACTAGATCCAAGAGATGGAGTGCAATAAATAGCGTTAGTGAAGCCGGATCGAATGAGTGAAACACCTATGTTTGTGATAAGCATTTTATCCGTAAAGCGACCAGAGTAAAGTGATAGAGAAAAAGATCGCACAGCCGTATGTTTTAAGATCCGTCTGGACCTTGCTCCCATTGTTCGCTCCTAGAAGAGCCAACACCCAGAACTTCTAACAGGATTTTATTGAAACATAGCATAAAGCTATGTGAAAGACTACTGTCGTTGAAGTAAGCTGACTGCCACCGGTAGCCTGTTCATTACGATCGTAACTGTTCAGGAAGGAACCATATTGTTTTATAGTACGTACTATTAGTGAGATAATCTACTTGAATCCTGGACATAATGCGTAGCGCTCAGCTTCGGTCCACCGAACAGAGAATACATTATTCACCTTAGTGTGATACATTACGCGGAATAGAAATAACTGGTCACGTTTAGCCAGTTGAGCACCAACATATCTATTTCAAGAAGTTCAAATCTTTCGCTGCAGTCTAGTGTAGATGATTCCAGTAGACCCTTAGTAACTTAGCATGGTACTAGCAACCATGCAAATCTGTCACATTTGCAAGTTAGTAAGCACCAAGCAATAATATCCTACAATTGATTGAGCGAAGCATTTATAAAAGACTACACTATAGTCCATAAGGCCCATCAACTTTCAGCCTTAATCGAGGACTGATCTTGTTTTGGCTATGCTTGTGTTGCGCAACTCCTCGCCGCAAAAGCTACCGGTCCAGGAGATGGACCAAAGTGCCTTTTTCCTGTTACCTATGTGCAACTTAGCACTTCTCGGCCAAGGAATGTCGTCACAAACAAAGTATCTGCCGCCAATGTGGAAAATTAAGGCACATGGCCCGAGATTCCAGATCCAAAGCTGGCACACCTATTTCATCACGGTTTCCCAAGAAGCCCGTGAAGATCATCCAGTATTCGGACAAAGATGATCAACTAACCACGATTTGGAAACCTACGTCGAACTTCTGTATAATTCACCCACCTTACACTGTGCAATTGGAAACGGAAGGCCAGTTGGTTACAGTGGAAGATGTTACCGGTGCATCAGTTACCATAATTAGTGCTGCATCAGTTAAAAGTTCACCCAAATTATCCCCCTGTGAATCATCTTTGCCAATGTATACCGGGCAGCTGAACCTTTCCTGGTAAAATTCAACGTTCATGTTAATTATCATGGGGAGCAGCGGAACATAGAAGCATAGGTAATAAGGAGTGGTTGTCTAAACTTATTCCGACGCGACTGGATTAAATATCTTCTGGCTACGCTAGAGACCGTGAAGTTTATTTCCATTAACCAGCGCTTGGGGGATGTGCTCCACGAATATTCTGACGATTTAGATAATAAACTAGGAAAATTGAATGCATAACACGATAGTATCAAATTTTGGCAGGGAATTCAGCCGCGCCTTTTCAGTGCACGTACCCTACCTTATTCTCTGAGATCAACGGAAGAAGACAAGACAGAGATTGCAATCAGCAGGAACAATCGAGCCAGTCCAATGCAGTGAGTGGGGAATTCCAGTGGTTCCGGTCTTGAAGCCGGATAGTTTTCGCGTATTTGTAGAGACTATAAACTAACTGTTAATCATGGTTAACTTCTGGATATGTATCCCTTTCCTAAGATAGAGCATCTATATGCTACGCTGGCAGGCGGACAGAAGTTTACACAGATTGAACTCAGTCACGCGTACTTGTCAATTAACTTAGACGAGACCTCTCGTTCATAAGTACCTGCACGAGTCTATTCCAATCCAAACGTCTACTTTTTGAATTCAGTTCAGCTTCAGACATACTCCAAAATATTACCGGCAACCTGATCAAAAAGATTTCTTTTACACTCGCGTCTATCTTGAGGACATTTATTTACAGGACGTATAGATACCAAAGAGTTCCAAAAGCGATGCACTGTGCTCGAACGTATATAACTGATTGGACTCAAACTGAAGGTGACCAAGAGTAAAATTTATCCGATTATTTTCGTTACGTTGGTTACCGCCTTGATTAAGACAGTACACTTGTTATAAGAGAAAGTTAACCTCATTCTTGTCCTACTTGAACCCAAGAATAAAGCTGAACTCTGATAATTCTGGCGATGTTTCTCACCATCGCCGCTTCTCACCTAACGCCTCAACAGTATTTACAGCCTTGTACCAACAGGTAAACAAGGGGAGATCCTGCACTTGCGGACCGAAACAAAATATGGCCTTTACAGATGCAAAATGGTTGCTCAGCGCCTCGTGCATCTTGAGCATTTCAATCCTGTCTTGTGTTCAGAAAAAGCAGAGAAGGCGACGAGAACGTCAATCAAAACTTCGGTCTACTTCGCAGAGTCTTCGTTCGGTTTGAACCCTCAATCTTTCCACAAATGCTTCATGCCTACGTGCGACCTCACGTGGAATATGCTATTCAGGCGTGGCAGCCATGGCAGAAACAGGATCTCGTTGCTCTCGAGACTCCTCAACGAAGGGCAACCAAGAACGTCAGAGGCCTCTTTCATCTGCCGTATCAGCTTAGACTGAAATCTCTAAGAATGTACAGCATTCGATATCGGCTTTTGCGGGGGGATCTCATAATGGTTTACCAAATTCTGACGAATCCAAACCACATCTGTCGTCCGCTGTTGAAATTGAACCACAACACTAAATTAAGAGGTCATCCTCTGAAACTGACAATTCAGTATAGCCGGCTTAAATGCCGTAGAAATTTCTTTTCTCTCCGCGTGTGCCAGCCTTGGAACGCCCTGCCTAATTATGTCATCTCTGTTCCCAATTTGGCGATATTTAAAAACGTGTTGACGATGCATCGTCTCACTTACATTTCATTTCATGACTTGTTAGCCAGGGGCTACAAAACGTAATCAAACAGTGTCTTTTTAAATGCCTAACCAATGGATTTATGAATTTATACGTTTAATACGCGAACATCGCTATTCCACATAAGTCTATGGTGAGTCCACCACAACGCTTTTCACGTTATTATGCAATTGATTTTCGCAATAATTTCCATCCTACGGGACTTGATATGCAATGCTTTTTTACTCGTATTGAACCATTGTTCCATTGTTCCGTTGTTCTGCTGCTGCGTGATGCTTCTTCAAGCGAAATAAGCGCAGTCCTTTGCCACCGGACAGATGAAATTTCTCTTCGTCCGATCACCATTGTTTGTCGCACCCTATAATCCGCTTAAGTAATGTTCTCTCAACTGAACCGAGAGGCTATGGCGATTATTTTCTGTGTAAAGCATTTCCATCAGCACGTCTGTGGATGGGAGTTTGACATCTACAATGACCATGAACCACTTGTTTTGCTTCTGTGTGAGAAGAAGAGAATCTAACAAATATCCTAACATTGAATGGAAAGATGGGCACTACTTTTGAAAACTTATAACTATAAACATTAATAAGTAAACGAACCAAACAATACCACTGTTGATGCACATAGTCGTAACTCGTAGCAACATAGCACAAAAACAAACAGTGAATCCATATACCTTATTAATCGGACGAAACACCTTGAAAATTCGCCCCCTTCTGAATGAATTGTTGCGGCGCCTGAAGGACTGGGATCCTGTGTTGTCGATGTTGAAACGGTCCTCGACGATCGCATGGCCTACATGCACGTCAGACGAACTGAAACCACTCGCCTGTAGGAGTAATGAGTTGAGTATATACAACGACTGTACATTTCGGGGCTCGCGCATATTTCCACTAGACGCACTACGCCCCCAGTTGCTGAGAGTGCTGCACTACACACATCCTGGCGTAAACATGATGAACGCGCTGGGACATGGTTACCCTTGGGGGACGAACATACATCAGGATATAGTGCGGCTGCTGAAAATTGTGAGCAATGTTAAAAAAAACAAAAGTCCAAATTCTGGCGGACCGCTAGGTCCATAGCGTTGGCCGGAGGGACCGTGGCAGCGGGTACACGCGGACTATTTTGGCACAATCATTGGGAAGTTGTACCTACTTTTGGTTGATTCCCATTCTAAATGGATAGAACTACATCCAGTTCCACATGCGACTTCCGTAGCAACAGTTGCATAAATACGCTACATATTCACCATTTCCTGTATCACATACACGGTGTGCACCCAAAATGGAACACAATTTACCGGTGAAGAGTAATAACAATACCTCAGTAACAACGGAAAACAGCATATCAAGTCTGTGCCCTACCAGCCGGCGTCGAATGCAATGGCAAACATGCATTTCTGACTGTTACTCAAGTTCTCCTCAGGTAGATCCATGGAACTCTACAACCTACGTATCAATCCCACATATGCGTGACGTGCGTGCTGTCAGGTCATTTGAATTATTCCCGTCTATCCTCTCTCCATCTGCTCGCAGCGTTGTCACTGTAAGCTTATGCAAACCGGCTCGATGTGCTCTTTCCAACGCGCAGCATATTTTGAATCCACGCGTTACAGACGACTAGCTCCCGTCGCTTTCACATTTTCATTTTCTCTGTGGAGGTTTACCCGAGGAATTTCTTTCGTTTTTGCATCCTACACCAAAAATTGTGACTTTATTTGGAAGAACAACATAAGGGCTCTTCAACATCAACACGACTGCTTTTATCGATAGCTGCGTAAGTCAGATACAGGCAGCAATATAAGGGATCTACCGCCAATCTTTCGATTGTGTCGCAGTCATTGAGGCTGCCACTTCAAATCAACCCACAGGGCACACACCACTAGTGCCACACAAACAGGGATAGATAGTGTTCCCAAAGCAACAGCGTGTGCAACTCGGAGGCGGAGATTCAAATAGCTCACTGCCGTGCGTTCTTTTTGTTGCTAATTAAATCGCACAGTTTCCGGGAGTTGCCATTTTTACCAGTATTATATTAGACGTGGATTTTCAATTAAGGATCAAAAGTTAGCACCCATTGTCTAAGCTCCTTTAACTTGCTTCAGCGTACCTTACTTCGGTTTCATTATCATGTCTACATTAAGGACACGCTCGATGAAGAAAAAAATTATTATGGGTCAGGATGCTTCCATTTTAGTCCAAAATCTGAGACAAAGAACTAAGGTACTTCGCACAAAGTATGGAAGCAGTAGTAAAGAAAATACTCAAAGCAGTGTAGGCGGTGTAGGAAATTCCCATGGACTATATGCTGACCTGAGAAAGACGCCTGCAAAATGTCCATCAGTAGCTGAAACTGCATACGCTGCACTTGCATCTAAAGTCGACATGCTCACATCGATGTTGCAACCTTTGCAGAGTCCAGCTGTCTTATCTGATTCGCCCCCACCTATTGTTGGAATGAACCTCATGAAGTGCAGTGTACTGATAGACTCTATTTCGACCGAAGTACACAAGCGAGTACGTTGTTCACGCAATGGATTGGTTTTTAATGTGCCAGACAATTTACCATTAAAAACTGTTCAGAAAGTGCTTCTCACTGCATGCGGTATGCAATCTTGTTGATTCAGCTGCATCAGACTAAGCAAAAATGTAAGGCGATACGCGTGTCCCATAATTTTCCAGTTTCAAAGTGAACTTATTGCTAAACAATTAATTCAAAAGCGCAACCTCATTGTGCTTAATACAGCTTTCAAAACATGAAAATTATGGAGGACAAAACCCGCTACAACAAGAGATAAGGAGGAGAACGTCTGAAGTAAAACAGCATACCCAACAGCCATATGGCGTCCCACATCCAGTTGATATTGCTCAAATTAGTGGCCAACACAAATGTGAGGATAATACTCCGCTTGCTGTAAATAGGGACGAAGCGGTGAATGATAAATTGATTTTTGAAATTAACGAGGAATCACATGAATATGCTGGCCACTCTATTGCATTAGATGCTGTGTCGGGTAAAACACCTAATTCTCTCAATTGGGAGCTAAAATCAACGTCAGATGCAAAATTGGCTACTGGAGGACCTCCACTAGGCCGCAGTTTCACGGCTAAGTGCGTTAAGCCGACCAAGCCCAAAACGACTACAATCCACAAAACTAATGATGTACATGGTGCTTCCTCTTGGATAATCAGTTCTGGCAGTCATATAAGATTTTCTAATACTCTTACCTGTATGCGAAGTGACAACAATGAGGATCAGCGAATAACAACTGCATTACCTCCTAAATCCCATTTGCATGCGAAAACGCTACCTCAAGCCTCGATCTGTCATGTCCCGCCTAAAGGCTGCTCTGGCCATTGTTCAAGCGCATCGAGAATATCTATGGATCCGGTCAAATTGATCGATAGTAAAAGGACCATTGACCTAGATTTATCTCAAGCATCATTGTGCGACTCTGTACCGTCATTTTGTTTGGATAGACGTACATCCATTGGTCAGAAAGTTATGGAAGACCTGCCGCCATCTTTGCACTTACACACGGTGTAATTGGGTATCATGACTTTCCGATTCCATCAACGAACCACATGGATTATGCTAATCTTGGTGTATGGATTGACACCAGTGTGACTCCACCACGTTTAGTGAAGCCTTGTATATCGACTGCACTTAAGCGGATTTTACCCATGGAAATAACAGCAATCCACTGACTCCTATCAATGCGTTACGTAATCAAAAGCCTATTAGTGACATGATACAGTGGACACAACCTAACTCTCCAGCACCCACAGGCTATTGCAGAATTCATGGGCTCTTTCCCTCGAACCATTTTCTAGAGGGCCATACTAAGTCTCAACCCCCCTCCGCTTCGTCCATCTCCAAATACGCGCACTTTTTCCACAATTTCTTACCTGGGTCCAGGCACACGGCTTGAAACCCCAGTTTTTATAACATGACCTAAAGAATCGTCCTAATATCTCACCTCTATATTAGTATTTTTGATAAACATTCGCTCTCTTTACTCTAAGATCCACACACTACGCTCATTTGCTTTGGTGAATAATCTTGATATAATTTTTATAACTGAACCTTGATGCCAGCATGGCATGTTTGACCCTTAGTTAACTATTTTCGGATATAACAAATTTATGAGAAATCGGCCTGGTCGTCGAGGTGGTGGCCGTGTAATTTATCTGAAAAAACCGCTCGCAGCAGCAACATTCGCTAACGCAGTGTTGAACAATGTTCAGGAATCACTTTGGCGTACGATATCTGTTAATCAGCAGCAGCTGCTTACGGCATGTATACACAGCGCACCAAACTGCAGTCAAGAAGACCTAGAAAACTTGACGGCTGCATTTGAATATGCCGCTAGCCTACCATTTTTACATAAGTTTATTGGAGGTGATTTCAATCTACCTTCGATTTCATGGCCCATAGGAACCGCTCCGTTAAAATACCGAAACTTGTATCCAAATGAATGGTTGGCAGCAACACGTCTCCCAACCTACCAGAAGTGAAAGCACTCTGGATCTCCTTTTTTCAATGGACATACCTGAAATCAGCGTTAAGGTTCTTGATGAATTTCCGGGGTGCAATCATCACGTGATCAAATGCCACCGAAGACTACATTTGGCCGATGTACAGATCACAATGCATTATCGTCTGTTCAATTCTGTTAACTGGGACTCATTCAAGAATCTGGTTCGTTTGATGAATTGGGATAAATTCTTTCTCTCTTCATGCCCTCAACATGCGACGGACCTGTTTTATATTATAATCGGCTTCTGCACCGATTCAGCAATACCACTAAAATGTGCTTACCAAACCAAAGCTAAATCCGATCGAAAGGCATTGAAGGCAGAGCGAAAGCTTCATAAGATTCGTCAGAAATTCAAGTTAACTGCTGGCTTTGCGCTACCATTACAGCAGTCGAATCCCGTGGAAGAACAGAGCTATCAACGTAAAAAAAACTATCATTCTAGAAGAGGATAAAGCTCGGAATGGCCCTAGCAAAACAGCTGAGCTAGCCAAACTATTCCGTGCCCGGGGGTCGCGTTGCAGTGACAACCCCAGTTTTATCACCTCGCCTGATGGAACATGCTACGACGCCCCAGATGATATCTGCGAAGCTTTCAGTGCTTGTTTTCCGAATCATTGTTCAATAAATCATCAGATACAACAATATGTATCATGCCGCACGATAATGAAGGTCTATACACAGTGGAATTCACTATAGCGAAAATCACTGGTCAAGTCACTGGCTTATACTCCTCAACGTGCGTAGGCCCTGATGGGATTCCCACATGTTTAATAAAAGGCAGTGGTAGTGAATTCCTTCTTCTTTTGCTCAACCTGTTTACACTCTCTTTTAACAACGGAGTATACCCTACTAAATGGAAAACTTTGTCGTTATCCTGCGATATAAAAATGACACTCCGCACGAGGTTAAAAATTTCGTACCATCAAACACATCCCCATCGTATCTAGAATAATGGAAAGGATAGTGAAAGTTGAACTATTTATATTCCTGAACCACGCTAACATTATCAGCAATTCGCAACACGGCTTCATGAATGGTCGATCCTGCGCAACATGCCAGGCTGACTTTTTAAACCACACAACGGCTGCCATTGACAATGGAAACAGTGTCGTAATCCTGTTCCTGGATATGCAAAAAGCCTTTGATAGAGTACCTCACAGAAGGTTACTAAACAGACTGAAGGCTATAGGCATTGGAGAACCGATGTTCTCTTGGCTGTCTTCATATATAATTGGTAGACAGCAGGGGGTGCGCATAGGCGACGATTACTCTAAACCAAAAGCAATCACTACTGGAGGGATTCAAGGGAGTGCTTTTGGTCCACTTCTTTTTCTAATTTATATTAACGATATATCTCAGAGAATAAGAAATGGTGTTGCACTTATCTTTGCTGATGCCATTAAAGTTGTCTACTCACAACCACGTGCAAATACCCAGGAAGCCGTACGTCTCATACAGGGGGGACCTATCTGCCCTTGACTCCTGGTGTCCACTGTGGCAGATGTCATTTGCTGTGGACGAATGCAATATTTTGTGGTACAAATGCCAAGTCCCGCCAGACAGTTTGTTACTACAAAGCGCTAATATCTCGCAAAGCAGGGCAGTGCGTGACTCTGGCTTGCGATATTCAGTCATGTTTAAGTTTTCTGAACCCTGTGACTTCCAGGTTTCGATAGCCACGAAGACCATCTGATAAATTTGTCATCATTTTTACGGAATTGCGCATACCGTTTTACAAAACATATGTATTGCCGTGTATGGAATACTGTTCAATGTTACAGTCTAATCTGCGGAAGTCTGACCAGCACGCTGCTGAGACGGTCCAGAGAGGCTTCAGGAAAATGCTATGTAGATATTCCTGAAAGTTACCATACAGAGAGCGATGTGCTAAATTGGATTTGACCCAGTTTGGATTGGGATAATGAATCTTTCTTTACAGAATTATAAATTGTCAAATTCGCAGTTTTGAAAACAGTGTTCACATATCTTTAAACAGCAGATATCCAATACGTAACAAAGAGGTAAATCTTATAATTCCAAAATTTACTACGAGAATCAGAGAACGTTCCTTTCTAACCCAATACTCAAAGATTTGGAACAAACTTCCAGGTGATATCAGAACATGCTAAACACTTTGCAATTTTAAGCTTGCGATTAGTAAGCATTTAACCGTCCAAGACGTGATTAAGATGTTCGGGGCATCACAGTCCCTAGATCAAACGGACGAAAACGGTATCCATGGTGTCTGAATAAATTTCCGAAACACATACACATAATAATTCGGACAATAGCCCCTTGCATTATATGTTTTTCTTGGCCCAAATATCTGTCATGTGATCGTGAAGAATCCTGATTCAATGGCAAGAAAAAAATAGCAGAACAATTCTGATTACTCTGTGATACCTAATTTGCAATTGCGCCTATGTTTATCACTGAAAATTTATTAATGAAATGTCATGGAAAAATTGTACCATTATTTGATCTGACCATATTAGAGAACAGCTTCTCGCATCATCGAGGAATATGCAATTTATTTATTTGTTTATCATCTGTTCTCTTACCTCACGACGCCACTGAGTCTACAGGGAACACAGCCCCGGAGTTAATGTTATGCCGACCACTACGTACGAGACGGTACTACCTATTTTCGAACCTTCGAAGCAGAATGGAGTCAGTGTAGCTAAGATGTATGGAAATGACAAGTTACCAGGGGAAAATTGGCTCAATGATTTTGATCGGCTAAACACAAGACTGCCTCACGAAACCAAGCTAGAAAGCTGCTTCACTGATGTTCTCAACGATCAACAAATCGGCGCTACTGCTGAAGGATGACCTTGTGGTGCGACGCCATTTTGACCATACCCAGCTAAGCTCAAACAAACCCCATGAGCAGGATCAAAAATCGACTGTGCTGATGCTACAATTGATGGGGAATCTGCCACACAAATTCAGGAACCGCAAACGTAAGCGAACAACCCCAATTAAGACATTCAACTTGCCTGTCTAAGCCAGTTTCTGAATAGCAACAGAGAGACTGCAGTCTCCACCAGAGAAGAGAGGGATATCACGTCTGCACTTGAGCATTTATTGGTGAACATCGGCGCTCAAATGACTGGTCAACAATGACCTTGAATTACCTTTCTTATGTTCTTGGATATTTGTTTCTGCATTTCTACCCACATTAACGTTGGACGGGTTTAATTAAAGGTTTCCATAAAAAGCTTGCTTTTTCTGTTCCGTCTACCAGCAAAGGGCCATACTAAAAACTTGCATTTTCAGGTGTTTAGGGGTAAAAAATCGGATTTAAATCACTGAAACATCGATGTGAAACCACTTCTCCTATGAACACAACCAGTTCTGGTTGATTGCGTTTCAAAATTTTATCAGATTAGCCACATAAAGCTTAGATCCCATTATCCAGGCATAAATTTTCTTTTCTTTTTCTTGACATTTATTTCGCTTTTTCACATCCATACTGTAGTGTTAATTAATTCTTCTTGTCGGAAGGCGCCAGCCCAGCGTCGCAAACAAGTGATGGATGAAACCGACACAAATTTTCAAAAATGTGTCACATTTCTAGAACTCGAGCAGTCATCTATGATCGACACTTCTGTTAGAGCAGTTTTTCGAAAATAAATATAACATTTTTCCGCAGTAGCAAAATATCTTACTTTCTTATTAGTGACCCTTACTGTTACTACCTTTCTACCTCCACATATGTTATCTTCTTCGTTACTACGACGTTGGGCACCACAGGGTCGATCTTCCAACGCTAATATCTGTACCCATGAAAGGCGCATTGCCGTTGACTCTCGGGCATGAACAGTGCTTGACTCAAACTCCTGATGGATGGTGCGGGCTAGACTGCTTGTGTCCACACTACATACAAACCAAAACAGATGGATTAACTAGGTGAGTTGAGTTAGATATATGACTTAGCTGCTTTAAATGCTACAACGGCACACGACCAAAGCGGGCATGGAATTGAGGGTGTAACTCAACCTGTGATGCCCCACTTCGCAGCAGGTCATCAGGAGACAGTTCCATGGATCGTTGTATTACTTCAGTTAAACATTTGGATTTGTCCATATGTAAACTTTTGACAACCACTCAAACATCTGAAAGCATCACCATCAATAAATGACGCTGCCAACAGAAATAATTTAAGAACCGCTCCGAAAAACTCGAACAAACAGCTGTTCCATGCGATCCCTCTCTTCATATTGATCATACAAATCTAACTGATTTGTGCTTTGCGCTGTTCAAATATACACGGTTATATTCCATTGCTTTCCCCCGCCACTTCAATTTGTTTTATTCATCGCAGCATATTAAGAATGTGCATAAATAATCTGTGCCAAAAGTGGACGCAACTTTTCAATTGGTGAGAAATGGACCAATTCCAATTAGTATTATTACCACTTAAATTCTGTACATTTCGTCACAAAAATAAGGAGGGTGAATTGAACACACCCGGTGCTGTTAAACAGCCCATCTGTTGTAGATTACAGGTCAGACTGGTTAAGCTGCGAATATCTTGTAGGAGGAGTGTAATCAACACGCTGCTGTCTTTCCCGGATTGAACGCAGAGCATGGATTTGAGCATTCCGTGATCAGTATTATCCATGTCTGCCTATCGTTAATACTTGATTTGTGTTTCGACCGGTGGTGCTAGTTCAACTGTAGCATGCGGGAAGTTCGTAATCATCAGAATGAAAACGGTTGATCTGATTTGACTATAGTTTTACGCCCAGTGTTTCTGTCCATTCTAAAACATGCGAACAACTTGCTTGTGTAGATCACACCACCTGTCGTTTTGTTTGGGTAGTTCAACTTTTGTCGGTTGTGTTTGCAACCCTGGTCCAAAAGAATCAATTAATACGGAAGAGTGTACAATTTACAATGTATTTTGTTATTGTATGTTCGTCTCATAGCTCAATTGATTTGGAAGGTGCGAAGATAAACAAACTCTGGCCTGTAAATAAATACGCTCTTCTGCCCAGAACCAAGGCATACTATTTGTGGCCATCGAAGAAAATGGACTTCTGGGCACTCATATTCACGCTGCTCATTCACCTGACCCCAATGAGGGGGAAGAAATACTATAATGATTGCTGTGAGTACAATACCTTAAGATTTCCTTACTTAGTTTTCATTTTTCCATGTATGCTTTGCTTAAAGGGAATTTCTAGACGGTTGGTAAGCTAAGCCGTCGTACACATTGCATTTATGTTTAGTGCTTTTCCTCTGTAAAGCGAAGTAAGAAGGTTAAGTCTGCATTTCAGATGATTGCAAAGCATCTGAATTCGATTATATGCTGACAACCTGTTTAATAGTCCACTTTGGTCAAGTCACCTGGTTGGTCAAATATAGGTTTTAACCCTTCTGCGCAAGAAATTTTAATGATAATCAATATCATTATTTTAACAATTTTAATCGATTTTGGGGCGCAAGAAACCACTTGAAATACAGATGCAGCTTTTGCGATAATTTAATCTACATTTCAACTACTTCCAAAGCAGTGGACTGCTTACATCAGAGGTTAGAACATTCATGTTTTAGTATAGCAGTTAGCAAAGCAAACTGGATAAAAGGGGTCGCTGCAATTCACAAACAAATGTTTCCTTTCGCAGTGTGAATCATGGCATCTTTTCGTATAGTTAATATTTGCCAGCTATGGCCAGCAAATGCCTTCATAAAATCTTACTTCTGGCGCAGTTTTTCACACCGCACTATAGCTTTTCACACTATGTGGCGTTGAACGCTGTCCTCCTACTGTCTGATTAGGTGTGTGGAAATTTATTTGGGCTCTGGCAATTTAAGCCTTGAAATACAGTAGTGGTTAATTGCTGCCGGCTTTCCTGTGTACAAACCACGGGTTCACAACTCTGACATCCATAAAATTTAAGAACACTCCGAGATACCAGAGCTTATTGCGACGCTGGTGTAAATAAAGTGATATACACTGATCCATGAGGTCCAAACCACTCATGATTATTGTACTATGTTAGATCAAATGGTGGAGGTAGATTGATTACTTTGTTTTACTTCCTTCAATACTGCTGTGCCAGGTCTTGGGATGAAGTCCGGCACAGATTTATGAATAGAGGAATTATCAAGTCATCGTTTGATTCTTATGCTGTGCTTATTTGTAACCGATTTGAATGTGCCCCTGCCTTTCTTTTGCATCTTCTTCTCTTTTGGCAGCCGTGATTGTGCTTCATACATTCTGTTAGCACTACTTGTTGCATAAAATAATAACCATATTTCTTGGTTCTTCGAATAAGGCGGCGCTTGAAATACGAGTATCAAAACACTGTGTAACAATTATGATTAATATATTCTCAGAGACGAAGAACAACATCAGAACCGGCTCCGATTTCACTGACACACTGGCTTCCACTACTCGCTCCTTGGTACACTTCAAACTGGCAAACATAACCAGAACAACCGCCTCAAACTCACCCATTGAGACTCATGGTCGAGGAACATTTTAGCAATTATGGCCTTATCCAATTTCATCATATGGATGGGATTATCTATTCATTAATTGGTTAATGTTCTGGTCCAACTGCTTCAAAAGTGAATTTTGTAGGTTATCATGTATAGGCCTGATCTTGAAAAGCGTATCTTTATCCTTCGGGTTTTATGCCACATCGTTTGTAAAGCGCGAAATCCTAATCCTTTCAAATCGATTTACTGGCATTACATTTACATTAGATCAACAGACGACTAATAGAATCGTATTCTGCTGTATCTAATACAGACATCAACATATATAATACCAAGAACGTTCTAAGCAAGGCCGCTGTCAGACAAAATTTATCTATCCAACATTGTGTAGCACACAAATTCGGTTAGCACGAAATGAGTTCCAGAGATTCTTCACGCAACAGCGTAAGAACATAGTCAACTGGACTATCGCAGTGCACATTCATTGTAAGTTCACCGGTAAACAGTGGAAGAGATCCATTAATATGAATTGTCCTTCTTGAGCCACGTATACTTTGATTAGATTTGTTTAGAGGCATAACGTGAGAATTCTCTACCCGTAAATCTTTCATGAAATCAATTTCATCCTCTGAACTGGAGTATGCTTCTGCAATGACAGCACTCCGTGGTGTCGCAGACGTAAGGCTGTCTTCTTCATGCCTGTCATGGTTATCAGCAGAACAGTCCGAAAATAATAGCATATCCATTATGTTTGAAGTTGAAATAAATAACTACTAATTATAAACTATTTTATAATAAAGCACTGCAACAGCTAATTAATAATAATTCAAAAGTGGCGGTTAAACATTCGCAATTGTTTGCCACTACCGAATATGTGTCCACAAAATAAGTGGGTGTGGAATTCTTTGAGCCTTCTGCATGAAGAACAACTGCAGTGGACATGTTCACATTAAATTTAACAACGTAGACAAATAGCTTCAAACGAAAAATTATGATTTAGGTAACATTAGATAATAGAATTAACTGAAATATAATTACTTACCGCGTCGATGATTTTCTGTAAAATGTTTTTGTGGATTTAGTACACTCACATGAATTATGTCCACCAGGTAACGACCTGAGCCCTATCTTGTAAACACAGTAGAAATAACGAAAAATGTAACTGCACCGGCAAATGTGACATAAAACAGTTAAGGTCTTTGCAGTGAACTACGTGCAACAGTGGTCATGAAAAACGCCTATGTTGCTGTGGAACGAGCCAATGACAGCCGCTCACTACGGGGATCTCTATGTGCGAAAGGTTTAATGTAATTGCTTTGAACCTAACACTTGTGTCTGGTTAGTTTCCATGGCTTCACTAATGGCCTCCATTGCTGTGTAAATTATCTCTACTTATCAGCTCTGGATAAAACTCTAATCAATTTTGCCATATCGGGATGCGGAGAAGATGAGTGTGATTATGACGGTGGTGAGCTCTTCACAATATCGATTGGTTTCAAGCCAAGTGAGAATACGATCCCTGATTGATACTGCATGCATTATGTGAAGGAGGCCTTGAACTCCTAGTGCACTTATTTAGCAAATTGCACACACTTAACTTTGACTTTGCTTTGATGTTGTTTTCGGTGGTCTTTAATGAGACACAGGGTAAACATAACACGTGATGCATGCATGGAAGTGCAGTGTATCACCACATACTGTTTCCCGTTGTTCTGATAAACATGCACCCATGTCTTTCAACCTTTCAATTATTCGTCTCATGGAATTGCTGTCTTGCACAGACTAATTATCTTCTATCCAGCAATAGCGGTCCATTCAGGTAGGGCCAAACTTTGCGAGAAGAATTCAAAGCCAATGATGTGTCACACAGGAGTCGCAACGATACCAGATATATGCGAATATATCAAACCCGAATGCCCAATGGAACCTGGTCGCGTTTATACGTATGAACATATCTTACGTACGCCAAATATTTCGGTGAGACTATCTTTCCTTCAAGTCACTTGTCTTCACCTCTATAACCAGTGCCACATATGTCGGATTTAGCGGAACGTGTTACATTTGTTGTGCACTTAAACTAAATAGACTCATTCTTGTCGTTTTCAGATGAGAGCTGAGCCGATCTACAAACTTTACGATGAAAAGTGCAATATAATTGCATGTGTAGAATTCTTATCCGAATTACGTTCAAGTAATACCAACATATCAGTAGTGACGACGGTGGATGACACGGTGCCCTGCAAAAACTGAACCAGAATATATTGATTAACACATACTTTTTAACCTTAATAACTCACCGTTGTATGTGTTCGTTTCAAATTGTTGGAGTGAAATTATGCTTTTTAATGGACGGAGAAGTATACAAAACATATTGTGATCATTAAACATGTTCTATTATTCGAGTTGGAATGGATATTACATGCTCAGGTGTCTGAATCTTTTCTGCAAATAGGTAGGACCGAGGTAAATGTTATCTGGATACCACCTGCAAGCTATTAATTTTGAAATAATGTGCGACAGCGACCGCACGTATGAAGGATTTTGTTCTCATTGTCATGATTGGAACGCGGAAAACGGACACTAATTCACACGTTAACTTGGCGGATAAGTTGATCTAAGAATATACCCATGGTTGTGTAGGCAATCAATTCAGCGAAGAAATGTAATTTCGTTAAACCTCCTCAGCCTGCCACATATATAAAACTGGTAAAGTATTGCGATCTTCTAAGGTTTGTAGCCTAGACTTCTTATAGTCTATATAATCGGTTATTCTGTAGACTCGACTATCCAAACAAACCTGATGGTAGCGCAAACAATGAACCATGATATATTACAGATAAAAAGTCTAGTACGAGTACTGAATTGTTACTGTATAGTACTATGGGAAGAAATATGGCGAATGTGTGTCTTGAGAACAAAAGAAACGACAACGCTTAATCGTGCGCCGTTTTCTTGGACTGACTTGATTGATGAATGCCGTTGTAATATATCCCAAACTACATTCCACAGCAGCAGTGTGTAAGTAGTGAAGCACCAAAGCTGGGAATGAGCACCGTTTGTTCGCGTTTGGTTGACGTAGACATCTCTGATTATATATTGTAATGTAAGTGGATAAGCGAATTATCCGGACGTCTTGTGCATACGGTTAGCGTGGGGGAAAAAACTTATGTGGGAAGAGCGTTCCAGTGTTTGCACACACGAAGGGAAAAGAAATTCCGGCGGCATACCAACCGGTTGTATTGTGTGTCCAGCTTTAGCTGGTGTCATCTGAGTGTGTTACTGTTATTCAGCATTAGTAGGTGACGACAATAATGGTTTGGATTCCTCGAGATCGTATAAGTCATTATCAAGTCGCCACGCAGGCGTCGATTTTGTCCACTATAGACCCCTAGGGTTTTCAGCCTCAATCGGTAAGGGAGATGAAACAGGCCGTTTACGTTCTTGGTCGCAATTCGTTGTGGCAGTTTAAGAGCGCTAATGTCTTGTTTTTGCACTAGATGCCAGGCGTGGATGGCGTACTCAGAATGAGGCCGCATGTAGGCGTTGAGCATCTAAGAAAAGATGGAAGGATCGAAGCGCCCGAAGGCCCTCCTCAAAAGGCCAAGGCGTTGGTTAGCTTTTCTGGAGGCTTTCTCGGCCTGACAGGAACAGCCCAGATCTTCCTGTACTAGCACGCCTAGATCGCATTCCATTGAAGTGCGCTGCAATATTTGATCCACCAGTCTGTATTCGCAAGTGGCTTTATGGCGCATGCTCCACAACTTGCAACTTGTAGCGTTGAACTGAAGCAGGTTCTGAGTCGACCATTCGTAGACCCTGTCAAGATCATCCTGAAATGCTGCCTTGTCGCTGGTTGTTCTAATGGCTCGCCATATCTTGAGATCATCAGCGAAGTATAAGGAGTTGAAGGTGCTTACTTTATCGAGATCGTTTATGTAAATCAGGAATAGTCCTGGACCAAGTATTGAGCCCAGGGTCACGCCGCATTTAACGTTGATTAGGTCAGAGGTGACGTGACGAACTGTTACATTCGGACGTCGTCGAAGCAGGAAGTTACCTATACAACCGAGGATTGACTCACTCCTTCCACTATGTAGATTGTGAAGGAGGATACGGTGGTTCAGGCGGTCAAAAACTTCTGAGAAGCCCAGATATACTGCGTCAACACCCACGCCGCTGTCAACGGTCTCAGTCCAACTGGATCTAGCAAGTATCAAGTTGGAAGTGAAAGGTCGGTTCTTTCGAAATCCATGTTGTTCTTGTGTTATTATATTGCGTTCCTTCAAGAAGTTAATCAGCGCTTCGGCAACAGTCGCTTCCATGATTTTGAAGAGCACCGGAACTAGCGTTATCGGGCGATAGTCGGCCGGATATGTAAGAGTTCCTTCCTTATGGATGGAAGTGACGATGCCTTGTTTCCACATTGTTGGCACCCGCATCTCATCAAGGCATCGTTGTAAGTAATTGCAGAATGTGTCTGCCAAGTTTACTGCAACCAATTTCAACGCTTTTGGACGAATATTATCAACGCCGGAAGAGGTATGCGCGCGCAGGGCAATTCGTCTTTTCATAACATCAGCACTCGTTAACACGATGTGGCTTAGTCCTGGTGGTGGTACAACGATGGGGAACATTGTATGCGGCGATGTCGTGCTCTGGAAGTTCGGGGCGATTTGTTGACCTAGACGTTGGCCGCCTCGGTTGTGGTTTGTTCGAGTCCACATAATGTGTGGAAGGCAGAAATTCCTCGCTGCACTTTGCGGAGGTTGTTTGTCTTTACAGGAACTTTGGGTTATAAAGGAATTTCTCAGCTAGATTATGTTGATGCTGTATTTGTCGTAGCGTACCAGGTTTACGCAGTTATTCCTTTGGATATTGTATTCTTCCCATGCTTCTGCACTTGATTCTCTTTGTATCTTCAGCAGAGTAAATTCCTCGTAACGATACACTTGCGTGTCCTGCTACGTATGAATAATTTTATTTGTCTTCGCACGCGAAGGTCTTTTCCTAAATGCACTAGTTACTAACGTGTTGAACTGCTGAGCAAATCCAGACCAGGCGACATCGGGGCTCTTTCTGTCAGAAATGCCCAGTTTGTAGCAATTGTAACTTTGAGTAGGCGCCGTAATCCGTTATGAGCTGACACTTGTCGGTGTTTTCTGAGGAATACTCTGCATAACAGATGTACTTGAACATGAGGGTTGCATGTTCGCTACGGTCTAAAGGACTCTCTATCAATACCGTTTCGATCACAATCTCTTCATTGGTGAATACGTGATCCAGGACACCAGTTTTGTTTCCCGTCCTAAATTTTGTGGGAGATGTGATGTGATTGTAGAGTGGTACTCCACTAATTATCTCCTGTACTTCCGTCTTGAAGTGTTCGTTGATACAGGCGGGGTTTCTATGGCATGAATATTGGAGTTACCATCCAGCAGGATGTGGCTGTACGACTGCGAGAGACTGGAATTCATTGTGGACGCTAGGCGGTTGCCCATTTCTAAAGTAGCCGACCGATGGCGATACACCACGCCCAACTAACATACGTCCCCACGGCTTAGGTGAAGACGACACCAAAGCGCATCGACAATCTAAACCTCTGAGTCATCGAGGAGCCCAAGTTGTGGTTCGCTGCCAGCATAAAGTAGTACTCCACCTCCTCTACTTGGTCGATCGTTGCGGAGAATAGACATCCCAGGTACTGCGATTTCTCCATCAGTGAGCGCTTCATTCAACCAGGTCTCGGTTATCAAAACGAGGTCCCTTGACATTGAGACCTCACGCAGGCGAAGCTCAGCCAGTTTGTTAAAAAGGCGGTTGTTCCCACTGAGTTGGTTCTCTCCGTTTAATAAACCGGAGACTCTGGTCGTAATCCTGCTGCTTATAGTCAAATGTCTGTTTGTAGCATGTTCCGGAGGATACCCCAGTTCTCTAGAACGGTCTGTAAAGTTAGCTCAGACTGTAAGACCAACTTCAGCAACCTAGGACCACACCCTTTATAATTTGGTGACACTGGAATCCTGGTCAGGGAGGTAGCAATGACGTTTTCTAAAGACAGCGCCTTACGAATGTATCTCCATTGCTCCAGGTCATGTGCCTGATCTTCTTCATGGGATGAAGATTTAGACTCAGGGTCGCCATGAATAATGATGGTTTTCAGCGCATGTTTTCTATTTCTCTGATATTTGTTCCTTTTCTTCGAACATTCTTTCCACGGAATATCCGGTAAGATACGTACTTCGTTCGATGCTCTGTGGTGTCGATTTGCAGCGGGCAGAATGGATTCCATTTCTTCCGCGGAATGTAGTGTTACTCGATGTATTCGATGCTCACCATATTGTAAGGAGTTTGGGTGTCGTGCGATGTAGCTAAGCTTAGTGGGTTCAGCGCGCTTGCTGATGGCACTACAGATAAATTCCCACTGACTACGATCGTCTATCATTTTGCCCCTTATTGTGTTGGATTTGGATTCAGGAACGTTAGTACACACAAGACTGAAGGCGCCATGATTCCGCCTTGTGGTTAGCTGCTTAAGAGCCCTAGGTTCTTTTGTTTTCGGTGGATTTGTGAACCGCATTGGCGATAGCTATCCACGTTGAGGCACAGTTTTGACCTCTCCGGTAACTGGAGTCACAGGTGTCTTTGACAGAGTTTTCCTAGAAGCAACCGGTGCGTAGGATGTCCAGTTATTTTTGCTGGAGTTTTGTGTTTCGGGTATGTCAACTGGTTTACTAGTTATTACACCCTTGGAGAATCTAGAAGCAAATGGGTTGTAATCGAATTTTTCACTTAGTGGGGTCATGTTGCTGGATGCCTTTGGAGACCGAGACGAGATGGTGAGGTTGGGACGCCTGGCCCCTTCTTCGGCGTAAACGGGGAGTTTGTAGCTGTCCGTTCAGTTTCATGTGTGGCATTGTTTACTTTCACAGATACGTTGCTAGCTTTCACCAGTTGCTCAACTGTTTCCGACAACTTTTCACAATTTTGCATTAGGAATATTACAAAACTCACAACAGGGATGGACTTGCACACCTGGCGGAACCAAAAGGCCTTAGTTTTGTTGCTGTATTGTCTACTTTCGAATGCACTCATCCCTAAACAATTCGAATGGTACGCCTTCTGACAGTCAAAGCAAACTGGACCAGACTTAACGGTTTTTACACATAGGTCACAATTGACTTTCGAATGGGCCGTATCCACTTGAGGCGTGTACTTTTTTATTGTGAGTTGCACTAATTCCAAAAGGGATTAGATAGAAAAGCAGAGTTCAGAAGCTATGTTGTAGATCTATCAATTACCACTAGCTTAGAATGGAATAATTCTGCTGATATAAGTGGTCACGGTCAGTAGTGGGGCAGCGAATAAGGAATGACAGCAGATGGTGGTGATATAATGTAAAGATTCCCCACTAACAAGATGGAATGGAGTAACTGGATGTGTACACTACAACAGGGGTAGCAAAATGATAGAGATACTGACCCACCGTGTATGACTTTGCTTCGATTTTCCTTGCTTGGCGATTTGTGCTGGTTTGAGTTCAAGGGGTCAGACGTGTCGCGTCCAGATGAGTCACACGTTCTTATGGTAGCTAGGCGACGTGGGTGCTATTGATGCAGCCGGTAAGTGGATAGGCAGCGATGCAGCGTAAGATTGGGACAAAGCAGGATGACTTGGAAAATACTGTCTAATGGCGACAGTGGCTGCACCAAAGCCGGACCAAATTGACAGCTATCGCTTTGTACAGCGACTAGGAGAAGTGGTAGTAAGATGTTCGGGTGACTCTTAAAAAGATCTTTAAAATAAGACCACCAGAGTTCTTGTGCGATGAGAGGAAAAATAAATTTTCCGGTAAAATTCAAGTACGGTTGACTTCGAAATTGCGAAAGCACAGTTTGATGCTGATCCGGGAATGACAGATCCAAACAATGAAATGTGGTAGGAGGAACTCTCGGAGCCAAATCGATTGGTAATACGCAGGTGTCTGTGCAAATATATCCGAAGATTGAAGGGCGAATAAGACAGTAGGACACTTTAGTTGCGACCGCTCGGTGAGTCGATCACACACACACAAAAGCGCATTATAATCAACGGCACGTCAATCCGTGGTGGGTGTCGAAACCAAATAAGTCTAAGTCCGTGACTGAGATGGACAGAAAACCATTGCAATAGCGTTTTCCGAGGATGGATTAGCCCGAAAAACGTTGAATACGACCCTTCTCAATGGGGGCTGTTTATGTCCTATGCGTAGAGTTTTGGCATGCTGTAGAAAACTATGAAAGCGTTCTTTATCACAACTTGACCCAGTAAAGCAATGAGGGTTAAAAATAAAGTTGTGATGCTTAGAGCTTTTTATTTCCAGAATGCTGCTTTGTAATGTTTTGCTATCCGCCTCACCATACGTCTTGTCGTGAGTCTGAGGTCTCAAACGCCACACGTTCAAGTAGATTGACTTCAGATATGCGATTCGGACTGCCCCGAGAGTCTGTTATCACGACGCTAGATACTAAATGACAAGCGGGTACGCAGCATGGATTAAATTGGCTACATTATTGAAAGTCTTCTATTTAATCACTTGACGAGGATGGGCGTTTGAATGGGGATAACTCGCGACACTATAAATCCACAGTTCAGTATTGAGACAACCCTTGTCCAATTTAGTCCAGGCGGCTTCGATGAATATTGTCTGCTAGGTAAATATAATGGATAGAATAATTAAAAATGAGGAAGTCATTTTGGACACAGTGACTATGCGTATCCATAGCGGATCGAGTGATAATCAGAAGACGTAATTTCTATATTTACGTTTTGCAGAAAATGCTTCGGCATATATCGAAAACCACAGGCTCTCATGTATTGAGTCCTCCGGGCTGATGGAATGATGGGTCTTTTCTAGCTGGATTATCTCCCTGTGTCAGCTGATGGGAGTCAGACTACCAGTTCAACACTTGAGTGTCACTCACATCAGCACTCACGATCGACCAAGATCGAGCAAGTTAGAAGCTTTCATACAGAGTAGGAGTCCAACATGCTGGGCCATGGCAGGTTCAGTACATAGAGCCTTATATACGTCACCTACCGAGTCGTAGTGAAGGAACAAGTTGCCAAATATCTGGCAGACGCGGTGCAAAAGTAGTAATAAGCAAACATCTTGGACCAGGGATTGTTGATGACAAAGGTTTGCTTAGTGCATGTCAACGTACGGAAAGTGTGACAATGGGTCTCATGCTCACTCTCTCAATTTATATACTTACAATATGCGTGTAAAGCTTACTGTCGTAATGTTGACAGAATGTTCTATACCAGGCACTCTCAACGTAAGCCATATGGCAAGCATAGGGGCCATAGGGTATTTTCGGAGATTCCTGGGATGCTAAAAGCTTTTAGGAGGGCTGTAGGGAGTCATGAAGTTAAAAGTGGGTTTTGTTAGCACAAATAAATAGGTATTTCGGAAACAATTTCCGACAGTCTCTCTTAGTACCTTGATCTCCCTTGGTCATTATCGATAAGTGAAATGAATAACGCGTCGTACATTTGTCTGTTTACAAAGGTGTGCAAACCAGAGAAGGTAGACTTTTTGATGCGGATCTTGCTGAGCTCTGTGAAACTTGTGTATATTTCGCCGGATTTATTTCTGGCAGACAATCATCATACGGCGAATCAGACAGTGCAAGTAACAACCTAGCAGTCTCTAAGAATTAGAATTCCTAGCCGCGATGAAAGTACTGAACGCTCCTCGGCCAACTCTAGCATGTTACGCATGAAGCTAACCTGTCACCAATACAGGTTTCCTCAGGACACTACAATTGGATCCAAAATCATGTGCCGGATAGAATTTCTTTCTTTGTCACAGAACAGCATGGTTATGTGCCGCTGTTTTCCACTCTAGTCTTAGCTTCCTTGCAAATATTGCGGCTGGTCACATTAGTCCGCAGCATTGCAAAATCAAGTGACGATCATAACATACAATTCAGTTGAAGTCTTCAAATTGAAGAGCACTCATGTCAACTTGCATCAGGTGTGTGTAATCTGATTTTTGTTTTTTTATATTTAAACATATGAACATAGGATACTTCTCATAAGACTCATAATAATCAACCTCTCTGTAAACATGCAATTAGAGCCATGTTCGGCATAGGCGATGCGCGTTCTTACTTTGGTTGTTAGCCCTTCCATGCCAGTTTCTTGAACAATCCGAGCATTTCCTCCTTGTTTGTCTCTTCTTTCCTTCATTTCACCAGTTGTCACTGTTTGGTGTAAATTTTTCGCAGTGATGTTTTGTCCACCGCGCCTTTTTATTTGCTATTTGCTTTTCTCTTTTATTGACTGTTCGCAGAATATTTACTTCGGTCATTTTAGCTAGTCACCTTATTTTCACAATCATTCTCAGAAATGACCTTTGGGTTGCCTCTTAATTTTTTGGAGAAAAGGAAGAAATGAAAAGCTTATTCTTAATAATTGAGGTACATTTGCAAGAAAAGGAGCATCGTACTAAAAAAATGTATGATCAGTATTTGAAAAAACATAAACCAGCTTAACCATTAGCATACTGAGTGAGTATATGTGCATGCATCCATTAGTCATGTATGGATTCGTTAATTGGACTTTGGGTTTCTGAGTTGGTGAGATGGCCTCGCCAAACTAGGAATTGTTTATGGGAATTCTTCGAAGTAGCTAACGTTCGTGAAGTGCGAAATATCCACCGCCAATTCAAGAAGCAGTGAACTTAATAAATAGTAATTCACATCCGACTGCTGTATCAATAATACCGTCGGATCTGTTGAGCTTGAGCCCTCAAGATGCAGTACAAGACATTCAACTCAGCAACACAACCGTATCCAGACGAATAGATGAGATGTCGCACTACATAGAAAGTGCTGTTGTTACTTTATTATGTTCCATAAATTTTGTCTTCAAGGTAGATGAATAGATGCCAGTTAACGATGCTCATCGCGTGGCATATGTGCAATTCTTTTATGGTGAAGATGCGGTTTGCCAGAATTAAAACTAATACCAATTTTAGTGTATATCCAAGAGAGTTAGTTATTGATTACATGACGGAAACATCACAATGCAGAACATAGTTGCCGGAGCAACGGATGGTGCTACGGCAATGTTCGGAGGATACAATGCATTTATTGTACATCTACGAGGTGTCCTCCATTATGTTCATACAATTCACTGATTGATTCATCGAGAGCACATAGTCGTCAAGCGTTTCTGGGGGTGGCGCCTATGATTCACTCTCAAATGTTATAATAACAGTCAACAAGATCAAATCGCACCCACTTCAAGCTCATAGTTTCCAGTACTTGTGTGAGAAGTACAATGAAGCTTACCAGTTCTTCGGTTGCATACAGAAGTTAGCTGGCTTTCTTAGGGCAAATGTCTTGGATGTTTCGTTATGCTCTGGGACACCATCATCACAGCTCTTTAAGGAACAGCATATGAAAGAAAAATCCTAACTGCAACAACGGACATGTTTATCTTACTGGCCTATGTGAAAATAATTATTCCTTAAAGCCATTCAACGCAAATTAAATGATCCCACATCAAGCGAAGAAGATGACTTTATCACCTATCTTATAATGCTGAAATTTTATGCTGGAAACATCAGATCTTGGCATTTTTCACCGTTCCCAATTCTAGCTACAGTCACGTAAGAGCTAAAGAAGGACCACTTGATTGTTTATGTCAGTCGTTTAATACAAATCCCAAGTTAACTGTAATAAGGCTTTTTTGACATGTTTGTCATGGAAATCCTGGTTTTGAATTCAGTGACATTGAATGTACAGCCCTAAAATATTGGAGTAACAATCCAAGGATTACTTACAGAGATTCAGTAACACACTACCAAGATATAAATTCACGCTTAATAGAAAACTTTTTTGATAAAAATGGTTCCCCTAACAGACCTTCCAGAATGAGAGAAAATGCTGACATATTTTCATGAGTTCTATCTCCATATTTTGTTGAATGTGGATTTAGCAGATTGGTGTCTTTAACAAAAGTAGAAATAGCAAGATGAGAGATTTGACTCTCGTTGGCAAGTCCAGAGCCGGAAAAAATGAAGCTTGCGCAATACTTAGAAGTTCAAGAAGCATTCCTATTTCTAGATGTGTTGATATGTATTTACCTTACCTCTTAATTCATCACATGCTTTACAGTTAACAGCTAAAAATATGCAAATAGGATATGAAATATTAATGATGACATTCAAGTAACTGGTTGGATTTTGCGGCAAAAGGAAAGTGTTTAATGCTAACCAATATCACAATTGACGTTTGTAAGGAAAAATAGGAGAGATATCAAAATTAAAACTTTATCCAGAGCAACAAAAGATAATAATTCGCTCACTGGAAACTACATCTTTTGCCTGTAAATAGTTAGGGATTGCAGAAGTTATGGTGATCAATGGTGTGGGGTATGATAAACGGAAAGGTTCAAAGGGAAGCCAAGTTGCATAAAGGTAAAGAATGCCAATTCTACAAGATATAAGCCACTTTAAACCGGCTAGGTTTCAGTAGGGCTCTTGGTTAAAAAGAAGAAGCAGTCTTAACTCATTAAAGAAAATGCATCAAATAAAACAAGCGACGCAACTCTTATTGCGCCAACTAGATCCAAGAGCTCAGTACATTAAAAGGATGCATAAAATCGGAGGTGAAATATGGGATAACATTTAGCCGGGCAATTCGTTAGAGCAGCCGAACGTACAACAGAGTAAATGTTTAACTATGATATTCTTAAATGAGACAATCATTGAGAAATTAACACCTGTTAACATCTGTCAAAGTTGGAAGGATTTTCTTGTCCTAAAGGAGGTAATAATATAAAGCAGTAGAGCTATAACCAAAAAAGTCCAAAAATTGGCCTTCATAAATAAACTTACAAAAATATGAAGGCAAAAATAACTTAATGGAAAATGGTAGTAGCTTGAGACGGTTAACTAAAAGAACGAGTTAAATAACGAGAAATAAAAGCAAAACAGAGAATGATAACATGATCTCCAAAGTTTTAGGATAAAAAGCGGTTTATCTATAATCTTGCATTAAGAAAAAGTATCAAAATTTAAAGAAGAGCATATTCAGGTCAGATGAATACTAAAGCTTTCACCTGGCATTTTAATGCAATTAGAAGAATGAAAAGGTGATCTAAACCAAGTCGGTGAAAAAAGTGTGATTGTTGAACTGTGCTCTGAGCTTGGGAATTTTGTTGCAAACGTTTCGTCACCAATCGAGGTGACATCATCAGTGCGTAGTGGTTTCAGCTTGAAAAGGTCAAGATATCATTCTGGTAAAACAATGAGGTTGGAGCTATTTCAATTGATCCGTGTTCGAACATTCCGCTTCAACATGATTCTGTCCGCCAAAGCTGGATAGACAACCGAGTTAAAACAGCAAACCATGCGGTAGGCAGTTTCATGCCGTCTATTCTGTTTAAACAATAAGTAAACTTGGCGATTTTTGTCCGTTCAGCAAGTACCTTTAGCTTGTCGTTCTTGCTTCCCAGCTAATGCACTGCACATTGCCAAATCGGTTGCGTGTCCCGAGTCTAGTGCATGTATCGCTAGCGCCGAAAGCTTGCATACATCCTTGAATTCGAGCTCATTTTTGGTGAACGTGAAACGTAACATGGGTGTTCTGATATCCTATTGCGTAGTTCTCTACCTGTTTGACCTATGTAGACTTGCGCACAGTGCATGCAAATAATTTTCTAGACACAATTGTTTATGCTATCATTGGGAAGTTGATGGTTCAAATGAACCATTGCTGAATGGAGTGTTTGAACTTGTTAGAAAGCCACTCTTCTTATATCCTTGTTTAATACCGGCTGTAGCTCTTCAGTGGTTTCCTCTCCATAACTGATTCCCACCGTCCCAATGCATTCCGTCGTACGTTATGAAGGTGAGTTTAGCGCTCACTGCAACGGAGGTTTACATAACTGCCTCGGATATCCACTACCTATAAATCTTTTCATAGTCTATTTCCGTCCGGTTCTCTAATCCTCTCCCTCTAGGCACAGTGTAAGAGTCTTAAAAAAAAAGAGGATACAATCACAGCTTACACGTGCTTCGGAGGATTTGTCCAATCGTATAATATTCCAGTAGTATCTATGGTATTCGACACATGGTTGCTTTTAACAATCCTCCATTCCTGTGAAATAAATAATTAACGAACGGCAGTGTGCACCCGCAAGATTCTAGTTACATCGTAAATTTGTGTTCCCAATTAAGGAGGTCAGGTAGTTCATAAAATCCTTTTTCTTATCTAGTTTCATGTTAACAACTGTATCATCTACGTAGCGCAAACAAATCTTTGCGAGTTACTGGCGTTTTTCAACGCCGTCTTTTCAGTCTTTCAAACATAGAATTGCCAGTATAGCGGATATTAGCGACCCCAAGGCAAGTCTATTTCATGAACATGCAGCCTCGACTAGAATGTGACATATGACATACTAAGGCATGCTTACATGCCTTCTAATCATCGGGTCTACCGAGAGTTTCTTTCTTTCCCTATGCTACTGTCCTCAGTCAGGTACAATGGACAATGGACAATGGTTTATTACGGGTAAAAAAGCATCGCTTAACAAGTCCCGTGGGATGGAAATTATTGCGAAAATCAATTGCATAATAAAGTGAAAAGCGTTGTGGTGGACTCACCATAGACTTATGTGGAATAGCGGAGATGTTCGCGTATTAAACGTATAAATCCATAAATCCATTGGTTAGGCGTTTGGCAAGAAACCGTTTGATTGCGTTTTGTAGCCCCTGGCTAACAAGTCATAAAATGAAATGTAAGTGAGACAATGCATCGTCAACACGTTTTTTAAATATCGCCAGATTGGGAGCAGAGACGACATAATTAGGGAGGGCATTCCAAGGCTCACCAACACGCGGAGAGAAAAGAAATTTCTACGGCATTCAAGCCGGCTATAATGAATTGTCAGTTTCAGAGTGTGACCTCTTAGTTTAGTGTTGGGGTTCAATTCCAGCAGCGGGACGGCAAATGTGGCTTGGGTTCTTCAGAATCTGGTAGAGTTGTGCTACCCCCAATGCATCACCATTTGGCACGTTCATAGATAATGAACTAAGGTCGAAGCTAACCATTATTTTATCTGACTTCTGGGTCAAACTTGCCACCTTTTGGACGAAATCAAAATTGTTCATTATGAACCTATCTGATTTTCCTGTTAGGGTCTTTAACAAACCTGCCAGATATCCTGCTAGTTGCTCCGTAGAAGCAACGGTACCATCCACAAGAGGCTGAGTAGGAACGTTGGGCCTATGTATATGTGGTAGCGCGTAGAACCTTGCGATAACGTCGATTTCATAAATATAATATACCATTTACCCGTCCATATGTAACCCTGTAAATTGATTAGGTAACTGCTAACCGCCGTTTTTATTCAGATTCATTAAAGAAGTTGCCGTTTTCTTCTCAATCCCTTTGTAAGACGCCGCCGCTCATTGCTCTTCCAACTTTTCCACATAATCCGATTTATTCATTATCACAATGGTCTTACAATTATCATGTAATAATAATAGGTATATTTCTAAGAAAGGTGAGACGCGTTCTAGAGACCCTGGACCGATCATTATGTACAAGTTTTCTCTGAAACTGAAATTGTTTATCGGATGCGAGGAGATTCGTACTGAGTGGGATTGGATTCAAGTTGTAATTTGTTCTTATGCAGATCCAACTTCTTCGGTAGCGTGTATCTCCATCGTACCGTTGAACGAGTTGTGGTCCGGATCAACGTAAATAGAAGGGAAATAGCAAGTATTAGTAAGTATTAGTGCGATGGAGGCCGAAAACTTCCTAGGGAATTATGTACATGTGTGGAATCGAGAATAATATAGTGTGGGGAGGGTCTCGCAACCAAATTTCTGGACTCAGCATAAGGAACAGCAGTATGGGTCTGGCTAACAGGGAAAAATAAGTCCACATTACTGCACAGTGAAAAAGGGAAATATTTAAGCAACTACCTTATTATTGTATTGCAGATGTTGTTTACAATTAGGAGGCGCAATACGGATTTCGGATTACTTAAGATGTGTGGGTTGTGGGCTGTGAACAAGAATGCCGAACCTTTAGTAGTTTGGCTAACTGCGCTAGGAGTTTGATTATGCAGGGAATTGGTCCA
>CALYDF020001646.1:0-29531 GCA_944474145.2 Dicrocoelium dendriticum
TGATGGCAGCAGTATCATTCGGAATTGCGATTCACCGTGAAGTGTGCCTAGGCCGAGTCAGTTACCTGGACCATATATAAAACCCATAAATGTTATGTTCGACCCGATCAGCCACGCGTCTTAGGACCAGTTTCGTGTTTGCGCTCTCCAGGTGTAGATATGTGCTTTAGGGGTCGAACTCGGGGCATAGACGGTACTGGATGCAACTATTGCCTCTACACCACCCGCAATTACGCTTGCATATCACAAGAAATCCACCCAGCAAGTACGCTATGTCTAAACATTAATGAGTTTCCAGCTTTTAAGAAACCTTTACCTAGGGTGACTCAGAGCCCTTTACGCTTTAAGGTATTTGTTTCGGAGCTCGCAGCGTTCAGCTGAACTCAGCATGAGCTTTGCTCATCAAAACCGGTGTTACATGTTAACGCTATGCGCCTAGATTTCACCTAAGCTCTCTCCAGTGACGTGGTTGTGTCTACTGTCTCGGGCCGCAGTGAACTAACTGGGGTCTCCTCAGGACAATGTTGTATTGATTTCAACTGAGTTTTTCAGCACAGTGCCACTACGTAACAACTCGTTTACCATGCTAGCATTCACTTTCCCCTACATTTTGTTTCTTACACTGGTATGCCATGCTTCACTTCGGTGGGGCATTACATCCAGCCACGCGAAGCTGCTATTTTGGAGAGGATTGGGCCCCTGTTTGTCAACTGACCAATCTAATGGCATGTCAACTGAGCAATCAGTCATCAGCTCCTAATGAGCGCGAGTCCCTGAATTCGCCTCGCTGCTTTGCGGCTAGGCTATTTAGCCAAAAGCTCGGAGTGATGTTCCCTGAATCAACGCCCTACTTCGGCTTGGACAACCAGGTAGTATCTCGCCCTCGGATGAAATATCGGATTTCTCTGTTCTGTATCCGATTTTCCCTTTATGGTAACCATACCTTCCTTTGGGTACTATAGTTTTTGATGGCTCCTTATATATATATATATATATATATATATATATATGTGTGTGTGTGTGTGTGTGTGTTAGAGGACACAGACCCTTAACGAAATCGGTCGGATAGAGCCTTCAACATTCCGGCTTGAAGAGGATTCGCTTGTCTCATGGTTGTGACCTTGCTTCAATCAGTGACAGTTTTCCACATTTGCAGTTTCAAGGTCGTTGTGTAGATGGACTTTATAAACCAACGAAATCGTCTCCTATATACCTCGTTTTGTTTTCTCGCATGAGAGTGTTCCTTTTTAACGCCTTTCGATTTCTGTTTTGAATCGGGCGTTTGGGCTTTGAGGTCAACACGTTCGCGATTCATAGAAGGCCACAACGGATTTTTCTGGCGACGGGAATACAGTTGTGAATTACTCTCAAAGATGCCACTTTCGATGGAAGGGCTTATTGTAATCCTGCAGCAGCAACAGAAGTTATTTGAGGAATCACAAACGCGGCTGATCAAAACACTGTCGCAGAAATTTAATGTCCTATCGTCCTCAACTGACAGAAAGCAGTCATCTGTTGATACAATTTCAGGAAGCATCACAGAATTCAGCTTTGATCTAGATACCTGATGCGCTTTCGAATCTTGCTTCAGGAGGTACGCAGACAGAGCTGGCTAATACGGATGATGACTGGAAATCACGGTTGCTTCTACGAAAGCTTTGGACCAAGGAGCACGAAAGATATATGAATTTTATTCTTCTTAAGAGTGCGAAGACTTTTGAATTGCACGAATTGGTTGAACTGTTTACAGAAATCTTTGAGGAAGCGTTCGCTATTTTTAACCTGCGGTGTTCCTGTCTGAAACCTGTCAATTGTAGCTGTGATGATTTTGTGTCTTATACGACTACGGTTAACCGTTAGTGTGAGCGCTTCAGGCTTAAAGAAATGACGGAAGACTAATTCAAGTGTCTGATATTTGTTTGTGGTCTTCAATCGTCTCGTGACTCAGAGATTCTGACCGGCTTACTTAGTAAGTTGGAGCAGAATCCTACCATGAATCTGTGATCATTCATTTGATAGTGCCACCGTTTGTTGAACATGAAACACGATACTGCCTTGGTTGGACGTGAAACAGTCCCTGGCCCTAGTAACGTGCAGGCTGTGACAAAAGGTACCTTAGCAAAGCGCCCTATTTCCTCTACAGTCGGCACCTCCAACAAACTCCCAACAACTTGGTGGTAGTGTGGTGGTTGACATTATGTCCCACTGTGCTCATTTAAAAAGCATTGCTGTAAGAAATGTCACAAACGAGGACACAAAGAGGGTCATTGCCGTGCAAACAATGGAACACTACCGAAGACCCAGTCCAGCCAGTTCAGAAAAGCTGGACAAATATCTATGTACGAAATAAATCTTGAAATAGTTACCTTCGACACGGACGCAAAACCCCGGTGTATATATATGTGACTGTGCATATCGACAGCATTTCTGTGCGTCTCCAGCTTGTTACAGCATCTGATATTACTTTATTGTCACAAAGCACATGGAAGATGATCGGTCAACCTCCTCCAAAGCCGACAAATCGCACAGCGCTGAATGCTTCCCGTGGAGTCCTGAAACTCACAGGTGAACTTATGTGTTCTGTGTTTTTCAATAATGTGCAATTCTGTGCCGTGTTACCTAGCTAATCGACCATATCTAGCCTTCTGGGCCTTTGCTGGATCACAAAACTCAGGTTTTTTGACGTCCCGCCTAATTCTGTGTGTTCAATCTGCGATCCATCCTCTTAGGAGTATTCTATCAGGGCGTTTGCGTCATAAATTCGCTCAATTATCCCGGGATGAACTTGGTTGCTGCACGAAAACCAAGGCAGTATTGTTCCTCCACCCCCATGCAAAACCTGTCTTCCGACCCAAACGTCCCGTGCGATATGCGGCGTTACCAAGCGTTGATCAGGAATTGGAGAGACTGCAGCAGGCTTGCATCCTTGAACCTGTGAATTACTCCTCATGAGCTGCCCCTATTGTGGTGGTCAAGAAACCAAATGGGAAAGTCCGAATTTGTGCCGACCTCTCCACTGGCCTGAATGCTGCTCTGAAAAGTCACCAATATCTGTTGCCTGTGCTGGATGATTTGTTCGCAAGGCTAAATAGTGGCAAATGTTTCGCCAAACTGGACTTGTCGGACGCCTACCGCCAGGTGGAAGTTTCTGAGGATTCACAAGAGCTGCTGACTGTCAATACTCATTACACTCTTTCCGATGCACTCACTTACCATTTGGAGTAAAAACGGCACCTGCCATTTTTCAACAGATTATCGACACCATGTTGCAAGACGTCCCATGTGTTGCAGCATATCTTGGCAATATCATTATCATGGGCACTGATCCGGCGGATCCAGCGAACCGGATTGCAAACGTGCTTAATCGAATCCAAGATTATGACTCGCCTGAGGGAGGAAAGTGTGTTTTCTACATGGATTCTGTAAAATACTTGAGATTCGTCATTGATCAAACGATCGAAGACCAGACCCCGCTACTATTGAGGCCATCCAGAAAATCCCTCCACCGCATGATGTGACTACGCTACGATCTTTTATGGGTTTGTTGAGTCACTACAGTGCATTTTTTGCCAGCAATGCATGATCTACGAGGTCCACTGAACGCATTATTTCTCAAGAATTCCAAGTGGTGTTGGCGCATCGAATACAATCAAGATTTTGACGGGATCAAAGCCATGCTATCGTTAGACCTGTCGTTGACTCATTACGACCCGAACTGGGATGTCATTGTTGCTACAGATGCGTCTAATTACGGAGTCGGCGCGGTTGTATCCCACCGGTTTCCTGACGGAACTGAGAAGGCAATTTCTCATGCTGCCCGATCGTTGACTCCCGCAGAACGCATCTGCAGCCAAATTGAAAAAGAAGCACTGGCGATTATCTACGCCATTAAGAAATTTCACAAAATGCTTTATGACTGTCATTTTACTCTGGTCACAGATCACAAGCCCCTACTTGCTATCATCGGTTCCTGGAAGGGCATTCCCGTGTACTCAACGAATCACCTTCAGAGGTGGGCCACAATGCTTTCGGGATATGATTTCGAAATCAAGCACCAATCGACGGGGAACATTGGTCAGACCGCTGTTTTCTCACGTCTCATGGACGAATATGGCCAGGAGCCAGAGGACGTTGTAGTGGCAAGCATTTCGATCGAGCCTGAAGTTCGTTACCTTGTCGCAGATGCAATTAAGACCATCCCGGTAACGGCTTCTCAGCTACGTGTCGCAACCTCACCTGATCCTATGCTCAAGCAAGTGATCCCCTTCCACAGCTCAGATTGACCACAGAACATTGCAGACAGTGAACTGAAGCAGTTTCATCAACGTCGCAATTCCCTGTCGATTGTCGACGGCTATCTACTCTTTGCAGAACGAGTAGTGGTTCCCAAGGAACTTCAGTCGAGGGTTCTGAAGTAGTTTCACGCAGGACACTCGGTAATAGATCGTCTGAATGCATTGGCCAGAAGCTACGTGTAATGGCCTCATCTGGATACACAAGTCGAAGAGGTTGCCCGCTCTTACTCCAAATGCCCAATTGCTTCGAAAGCAGAGCTCCATTGTTGGCCGGATTTTGGGAGACCATGGTCGAGGCTGCATGCAGATTATGCTGTACCTATTAGTGGAAACGATTCCCTTGTCCTGGTTGACGCCTACAGTAAGTGGCCAGAGGTACTGCACATGTCATTGACTACTGCCTCAGCGACTATTATTGTACTTTGTCAGGTTTTCAGACGCTTCGGGTATCCAGACACATTAGTGACTGACCACGGAACTCATTTCACTTCAGCGATTTTTGTGAACTTCTGCAACAAAAACGGCGTAACTCACATGAGATCATCTCCGTACAATCTACAGTCTAACTGCGTAGCAGAGCGATTCGGGAACATCTTCAAGAGAGCACTAATGTAGGCGAAGAGAGAGGGGCCGAGGGCCGAGATCCTTCGAGACTTTTCTTTTTGTTTACAAGATAACCCCAACTCCGCATGTGCCTTAAAGGTAAATCTCCGACCGAAACACTGCTGCAGTGGAAATTGCGATCTAGCCTCGATTTGCTTAAACCACCTGACAGGAACAGCCTGATCTGAAACTACCACATGAAACAGCAGTTCAACAGGAGACACATTGCTCAGAACCGAGTTTTCTTCAAAACGCAACCTGTGCTGGCAATGCACTACCGCAATAACCAGGTTACCTTTACTCCAAGACATATCGTTCTTCGAACTGGAAGGGTCACGTATGACGTTGCTGTCAATTCTGAGCTTTGGGTCGGACATACCAATCAGTTACAATCTCGTTCCATTCTGGATGCATCCCCGACGCACAGCATCTTACCGTTAGACTCGCTCTTCGACACGAATACACAAATTACACTACAAAAATATGATGTTAAATATTATATGCGTTTTACATGAGATCGGGGTTGGATGGGGGATCTAAAATGAAAGGGATGAACAAAGGAACTCACGACACAATCGCCATTGAGGTTTGGCTCCTTGCCATGCCAACCTAGTGCATCTAACCAAACGTGTTCATCGTCCTTCGGACCCCAGTCAGGCACTCTGGAAACATCAACCGATGCCATTTCGAAGTGAGCGACTTCATACCTCTTGACTAAGCCATCGCTTGGCCTCTCTTCCTCCTCTTTCATCCACAACCCCAACGCGCAAAGAACGCACGTCGCGGCAGTCGCTGTGCTGGTATGCGCGACACGTGGCCCAGTCATCGGAGCCTGGTGCGTGAAATAATGGTGCTGAGCTGTTCACTCGCTCTTGCTTCATCAAAGACGGGACGCCGAACACGCTCATTGTTCACGTGGTGCTCCCCCTAAGTATGAGCTAAGCTGCGAAGGCAGCGACGATCAAATGTGACGAGCCATTTTATGTCTGTCGATCTGATGGGCCAGGTTTCGCAACCGTATAGGAGGATTGAACGAACGGCTGCATCATAAACCCTGCCGTTCAGGGCGAGAATAATGTCGCCTCTGCGCTACAGGTTGGCAAATGCACCTCGAGTTTTTACTATGCGGTTCGTAATGCCATAAAATCCTTGTGTCTTACCTGGCGCATCTATTTGTCAACGCCAAAAGTCCTAGGCATGTTATGTGAGTAGATACCCTAGTTATCATTTCAATCGTGCCCTGTATTACGTGTTAACTTTGTATCTTTAGTTGTGATGCCATGTTCCGAGACATTCGTAGCGATAGTACTAGGGCTGTGGATGCACACATTTGGGTGCATATATCTTGGTTTTATTTGACCTGGCTTTTGATCCGCGAGTGGTACGCCTGTTACCGCGATGATTGTGTTAACTCACCTACTGTTTATATTGCATCTTTTAACTCCTTGTGGCTCGAAACCTAACCGAGCAACTGGATTGCATCGAACTGGTCCCGCAATCCCATGCATCTTTTATCCCCCATCGAATACGATTCTTTCTCTTTCATATGGATTTTGTCGAGTTTCTTCCCCATTTCTCCTCTTTAAGATCCACATACCACTTCGTCTAACTGTGCAACACTAGCAGAATCCGTAAAATTAACCTAGATGCGAGAAGTTTCTCGGTCCATTTGCGTGCTGTCTGTGCACATGCGTGTTGCTTTGATCAACTGTCATTATGCTATTCGCTACTTGGCGCCTGATTCCCTGATTTCTATACCAATGGCATCCATAGCGCTTTCATACTCCTCCCCCATAAGGAAGTTATCTTCCTCCATTCATCTCTCAAGATGATCCTTGGCGCTTTTAAATTTCATCCAACGGACGAAATTGCTCATAAAACTGCGTGGTATTCGTTGTGTGACCAATCCCAAATCAGTCGACAGCATAACAGATGAGTACACAGCGTGGGATGCTACTGGCTGATTTGGGATTGGTCACTCAATGCACGGTAGCATTTAGGGACATACGTGCGTGCTGGACGCACCTTGAAGGTGTTTAGGACCATCTTGAAAGGTCCATGGAGGAACATGATTTTCTAAAAGAGGAATTCGGAAGCACTATGGGTGCACTTCACCGAGAAAAGATATGATTAGATACAAAAGTTAAAACCGGATTGAGTTGGTTTTCTATTAGTTAAAAAAGGTTACATTTATAGGTTAAACGTACTTCTCTTCATGGATCTCCCTGTTTTTCAATCGGGTCAATCCGACTGCGTTCCACTTGCTGATTGGTTGGTAAGTAGCGATGTTTATGGGTATCTGTTCGCTTGGTTAGTCGTGGTCCACTCTCAACTTGCCGATTCACAACCGTGCTGCGTGACTGTGCGCAGGCGTACTTCCCTTGTGGCCACCGAACAACTTGTACGCTGTATCAGTTACTCATACGTTTAGCGCTGTTTCACATGTATGTTTAGCGTCCTCCCACATGTGTGTAGTACCTGCGGTACATCAACTTTTCACAGATCCTCATGCCGGCCGGTTACCGAAAGTATGACAAGCATGCCTTGCAATCCGGTGGTTTCAGGTCCGAGCCTGTGTAGGGGACCGAGCGATCCTCTCAGTATCCTTAGACGACGCGCGACTGGTGATGATTGCGTGGCAGCAAAGCGTCGGTACTGCTTATTGGGATACTACTGCTACCCCATGAAAGTTAAACCTGTTTTCAGGTTTTGCATACAAATCGGTCGTAGGCATAAGAGTATGCCTTAGTATGCCATATTTCACGTTCCAATCGAGACTGTACGCTCAGGAACAAAGACTTACTGTAGGGTCACCAATATCCCTCATAGCAAATCTGTATATCGAAGACTTTAGGAGGAGGGCGCTTGCAAACTCCAGTAGTTCGCCAATAATTTGGTGGCGCTACGTAGATGATACATTTGCGATTGGAAAGCGGGATATGAAAGAGGAGTTTCTAAACTACCTGAACTCCATTACTTAGAAAATATACTTTATTATGGAACTAGAATCTTGCTGTGACAAACTTCCATTCCTTGGTTGCCTAGTTCATTGGAACAGGGTGGTTAAGGACGACGATATATCGCAAAGCGACAGATACGGACGGAGTACTCCACTACACTTCGGGTTATCCAAAGCAAGTCTATGCCGCTATCGCATCCACTCTGTCTTCCAGAGCTCAGACTCTGTGTACGGAGGAAGAGGACATGAAGGCCGCTCGCAATGAGGCGGTGAGCAACTTAATGGACTGGATATCCGAGGTGGTTAGTGAAACCCCAGTTATAGAGATCTCTACATCCACTCTCCGATGCATGACGGAGTGGATTAGGACGGCTGGAATCCCCCATAAGAAAATCTCTGAAGCATTCGGGCGAGCACTAAGTAAAGAGAACATACATGATTTCAGAAAGGTTTGAAAACAACCGGTTGGAATAGTTTGTGGGCAACGTTTCGCTTTTGACACAAAATCTTCCTCAGGCCGAGTGAACCAGTGGAGGATTGGTATAGCACTTATAGCGCACTGGGCTGATAATCGCGACGCATGGGATGTAAGCTGAAAGTCAATCGCCTTACAAGGTCACACACGTAAACCCTGTTAACGATGGATGCGAGGATGATGTGATGTTCACTCTCTGTCCTAGATCCGTCCGCCGGCTCTCAGACTGGTCGGGTTAACAGAGCTCGCCACACGCTCGAAAGCTGTGCCCCGTCCATTCTGTTCAAGCAGCTGTTCCCCTTGCCGATCTCAACCGCCTCAGCAGTCAGCCTATGGGGAGTTGATCGCAACCCCTTTCTAACGATTTTGACGTTATCTAAGTCGATCTCATGCCCTGTATCTATCGCGTGCCTCGCTACTGCCGAACTCCTTAGCATAGCCATATACTCAATCTCGTTTCTCGGTGACCGTGTTATGCTTCTCTTGGGTTCTGCTATCCTTGTATGTAGCTTTCTCGCGGTTTGGCCAATGTACACGTGTGCACAGTCTTTGCAACTAATTTTGTAGACGCAATTGGTTGTCCTATCTGCGGAAAATGGGTCTTTCAAGTGCACTAATGTAGAGCGGAACGTTTGGCCTTTCTGGAAAATTACTTTATGTTTTCTTTATTTAAGATTCCCCGGATGGCCTCCGAAGTTCCATCTTTTTAAGAAATACCTACCGCCCTAATCCACTCCCTAGTACACCGGGGTTGAGGATTTAAAATCCGCTTCAGTTGACGTTTCGCTAACCGCTATAAGTGCTTTACCAATCCTCCACTGGTTCACTCGGCCTGAGGGAGATTTTGTGTCAAAAGCGAAACGTTGCCCACAAACTATACCAACCGGTTATTTTCAAACCTTTCTGAAATCATGAGTTCTCGATCGGTTCCAAGTATTTTTCCAAGATGTTAAGAACATAAGTGATTTTTCAAATGGATCACGCCTTCCGTTCAGCAGTGGTGCGTTTAAATAATCTGGTTCCAAGAGATAGGGTGACCAGTTGCATATATACCATCAGTTGCAAAGGCTGTGAACACGTGTACGTAGGTAAAACAGTGAGAGAGCTATGCACGAGGATAGCAGAACACAAGAGGCACATTTCGCGTCCATCGAGAAAGGAGCCTGAATATAGGGCACTATTAAGATATTCAGCGGTGGTCGTACACGCGTTAGACGCGGGACACGAAATTGGCTAGAACAATGTCGAGCTCATTAAGAGAGAATTACGAACGACAAGCCAAAGGTTGATTGTCGAGGTGATTGAGATTACTAAGACTAACAACTGTATGAACAGAACGGATGGGGTAGAGCTATCAAACGCATGGGGGCTGTCTTAATTCGGCCAGTCAGAAGGGTGTTGGCGGACGGACTCAGGCCGGAGCGTGAAACAGCAGCAGCAGAAACAAGAATGCCTTATATGTGAACGACGGTGACGCGGATCAAATGGCGGACGCTCGATGCTTGTTGTTACATTATTGAATATAGAATGGCCATGTGACTTATTGACCTTCAACACTATTGTCTACTGATTCGTTTTATTCCTGGCAATCTTGACCGTACTTTTCCTGACTTGAAGATGCTTTTGTGTCAAAAGCGACACATTGCCACAATGAAAAAAACAACAAAAACCGATTTGTATTCAAAACATAAATCATGAAATCCCAGTCGGTCCCAGGCCTATTTCGTGATGTTAAACCTGTTTTCTTTGTTACCAGCTCCGAGAAGATTCCGAAGCTGAATTGATTCAGCTACGCATCAAGCATCGAGAGCTGGAAGTATTGACGAGTAAACAGAAATCAGAACTTCATGCCCAACTGCAAGCCAGTGAATCCGAGTTGAATCGGCTGCGACATTTGCTCTCGCGAAGGCAAACCCCTTCACTCTCAGATAGCCCCGCGGAGAATCAACGTGGTTCCCATGAGGGAGCTGCACTGACACGAACTGATCCGGAGCACGTGCTTACACTAGAGTCTCGGCTGCGGCAGTTGACAGATTCACTTATGTCAAGGCAGGACGCTTTGGATTCGGTGTTGGCCCAGAATCATGCGCTTAAGGTTAGTGCATGTTCATCACGTTTGCTTTCCGCAGCCTCTCTTTCTCTCATCTTTTTGTTAGCCTACCTGTTAAGTTGTGTTACGCTTTATTTTACACCTGCCACCTGGACCTCTACACTCGACTACATTTTCAAATCATCCCTCAGCTTTTTCATCAGTATTTTTCATGGTCGATGATCATTCGGTCTATAGACATTTATCTACGGTTTCCATCGGGCATTCATTTTATTCCACTTGAGGTGGGTTACGGTACGATCTCTCTCTCTCATCCCTGCACACCACGACCGACGGTTTCGTCTTTGTTTAGACTCATCAGGTAGAGATAGCCGAGCTGGGAGTGGAGCTCGGCGCATAGTGCTTGTCGGCTATCGCCAGGATCACTAGCCCGTTGAGCTTCGCGAGCGGTGTTGGACACAACGGTTAGAATTAGATTTTCGGGTTTTGAGCATCCGCCGTATTGGCAGAGGCTGACGTCAAAGTCAACCGAGGTTACGATTGAGATTGCGAGTTGCAATCCAAGACACACGGCGGGTGTTCCAAAACCCGAAAGTCCACTTGAAGTGTTTTATGCGTTCCCGTGGCGTTTCTCCTCTTTTGCGGATTTGCCTAAAACCAGTTGTTGTGGTGCACTGAGATCGGACTAAAAATCGTCCAAAGCGTGGATCCCGTTCACGTGGACGCTGCCTTATCCCCAAAGCCGTATAAGCACTTTAGTTGTTTAATTCTCCTTCTGTTTCGGCTGTCAGCAGTAATCCAGTGCACACTGTGTTGTGCTGTCTTCTCGCCTCATACTGCTGCAATTAGCTCATGGTTGACAAATTTTCCCAATTCATTTGTTGGTCCCGGTTTCTCGCACTACTTTCTCGCCGTTACTCCTCCATTTCTGACTGAATGACACCGGATTCATCCGTCCTATTCCAAAAGATAACTCTCCCGAAACACCATCTCATCGGACGCCCTTATGTGTTCCGAACGTTATCCGGAGTGGGCCCATTGACAGTTGCATATGTGCACACATTCTCATTCTCACAGCGCCTTTTCTCGAAGCGACTGCTGTTTACGCTGTCGAAACAGAATGATGCATGTGAACTAACTAATCATGCATCATTCCTGTATCATTCACTGCGCTCGAAAATGAACGCGTCTGTATACAATTATCTATTTTTGCCTCAAAATTGGATACTCATCCACTTTCAGCGGTTTTTTAGTAAACTCAGCATTAAGTGGCTCTGGCTAGACATCTTGTACCCAGAGTTGGACGTTCGAAAACCCCACCATTGCCTTCTCCGGATATTGTCGCAGCATTTCTGGCTACATACGGATCAACGACAGAACAGCTCTAGGCAACCTACAGATATTCCGACCATCTGTGCGGTTAGAATTCTTGATAGAGCTATGAAGAACTTTGTGAGGAATTTCATCTCGAACCCCTATGATTATGAAGGCTTAGGCACAATTTGGTTTCACCATACTGTCTAGTTCATCAAAAAATTTATTTTGTCTTGACTACCTCACATTGCAACGCAGTGTAACTGGCGATGTTCGCAACAAAAGTTGTGCTGTCCAATTTATTCCTGCTTAGGTATTCTATCTGAGCCCGTGGAACAGACTACCAATCAAGCTCGGGCTGCCCGAGTTTGCAACATCCTTTCACGCTGAACTGACAAGTATCTTTGACCTGAAACGATTACTACCATGAGAAAAATCACATAATAAACTATTTCAACAGGAAGCAACAACTAGTTAACTAGTGGACGCAAACGATATTCACTAATGCAAGCGCAGTTAGTTGTTGGTAGTGCGTTTGCAGACCTCTCTACCGAACCGTAGAGATAACGATCTCGATATGAATCCAATAGAAGAAGTGCCCACATGATGGGAAATGCATCCATCACCAAACCATCTCTTGATTGGCGAGGTGTGAGCGCTGCTTAGTGGGAAACGTTCCCATATCTTTGCGGTTACCTACAACCCATTTTGCGTCTCCTATCAGAAAATGCATAACATGTACAGCATCCCTATATCTATAGCTTTAACTTCCTGGCCATTCATTAGGCCGCAGTCCAGTAGTTTCACGCTATACCAATGGTACGCATAAGCACAAATACTCATCCACCCATATGTTACTCATGCAGAACATTATTGCACCTGTGCGAAAAGGCCTGCTTTAACTATGCGTATAATCTCTCGTACGTCGGGAATCATGCCCATCGGTACTATTACTATTGTTATTACTGCATAAGGTGGCATATTCTTATATGTCGTTCATTTAACTGGACTTGAATTTCGCTCATCTGCACTGTTCGGAATCTGTTACAGGATGTCTCGGGCCACTCACGTATGCCTGAAGAGTAAATCACGATCATTCCCGTCACTAGGACCGCACCAGAACTGACGTTAATCTCAGTGGCTCTTGCTCCTAGCATCGCGTTTTACGACTAGATTCTCCCTATTCGTAATCTCCAGATGAACTTGGCCCTGTGCTGGGAGTGTAGCCTGACACTTAGTCGCTATGCCACCGAGCTCCACGAACTACACTTCTGCCTCCCAAACCGTTCGCATTTCATATGTTCTTTGGTTACTTGTGGGATTAGATCCAACTCTGTTGGTAAGTCATTGTCCGCAAGTGGGTGATATGGCGATTAGTCTCTGGGTCCCATTACCAGCGGTTTCGGTCGTGATTGGACCATAGTCGCTATCACAATTCATATCGATCCTATCCATGTCATTGTAGCAGGGGTAAGTCACATTTCCATCTTATTCTAAAAGGGTCACACATGGTGACGATGACCGCGGTGGCGTTTACCTTTCTTGTTGCACTGTCGACATACCACCATATTTCTAGTTGCACATCGGTAGCCATAAAGCATGACATCCCGTTTTTAGTTGCTTGAAGCATAGTTAAAGTTGATGACGTACAGGTGATCGTATCGATTTGTGTCTATGAATAACTTGTGTTTGGCCACACAACGTACCGGCGTTACATCCATTTTGACCACCACATTCAAGATGTCATTTATCGTTCATCTTAGGGTCGACACAAACGTACAATCCACTGGTGGTCCTTTACCGCTGTAAACCACATTCCTGCTTCCTCTGGTCTCACGTTTCACGCTAGTCAAATGGCATCGCCTCCGCACACGTAGTGTGCTCACAATGCATGCTCATAGTGCGTTTATTGGTATAGGATTTACTATGCTTGTACTGTAGTCCAACATCTCCCTCTTCCCTGACATCCACTGTTTACGACATGTTGGCTGGATCAGAAACACTCGTAGCGCTTAACTACAGTCATCCGAGCTGCAAACTCTATAGTCCAAGTTATGCAAGATGGCATTTAGAAAGTCACCTATGCCATGTAGACTGCTCCTGCAGCGTGTCTGAAAGCCGGTGTTACCAAGTACCTGTTCATAGTTCGAAGTTCACGGTCACGGGACCGTGTGAATGTGCATATGAAAAGGCTAATGTATAGGGCGAAGATTCAGAGTTAAATCCGCATGAGATTGCACCAGGAGGGAAGTAAGCTGCCGAATTAATCAGTTGGCCGAGTATTACTGACCACCACGCGTTTCAGTGTTGCAGTTTTCACATATCTATTTTGTAGCAACGAATTCGCTTTGTTACGGCAAGTATGTAATATGTCCGCAATGTTCATTGGATGATTCCTGAGGTCAAACAACTGCTTCATAACGGAGCTGTTGGAGAATCCCACTTTAACTTTATGGAATCAAACTATGCACTTTCGTTCGCGATTTTCCTCCTTGCTATGCCTCGCTTCCGTCACTTTCGGACTCATCCGTAGTCCTTATGTCCACATGTTCTTCTCTGTTTAGCATAGTCGCATTCATATATCTTATTGACTAACTGCATCAATCGATCCCTGCTTCTTCGGACACTACCACCTGCGATTCTGTCACATAGTGCTATAACCCGTCCTAGTTGTTTGAGCTCCTAGTCGGAACGGACGAAACGCTCCTCAGCCATAGTATCCTGCGCGCAGAGTAAACAGTTGCATTCAAATTTATATGAATTCTGAATTCTGCTTCGAAGCAGCGAGTAGAGCTTTCTCTGGGTAGCTGCATCATTCGTCGCTCTTGGACATATATTCGTTATGTTCTGTTCCGCTATGTATATTTTGCGTCTGCAAAGTGTTTGTCAAGGAGCTACTTAAATTCCGACACTGAGTACGCCTCAACTATGTGCGGCGGCAGGTCATTCCAGACATTCACCACTCTGCGTTCGAAACATAGTTGGTGAGCGACCCGCTTCAACTCCGGTGTCCTCGCGTGCAGTTTGGTGTGCGCAGATGAAGCAGTTGTCTCAAGATGGAGTCACCACTCAGATGTAATGTCCAGTGCGTCATGATGAGGTCAACCCTCAGTCGACGATAAGCTAGGGTGTACAGCCCTGGTTCCTTACATCGGTCTTCGTGTGGCACACCTCATAAGTTGGGAATCAGCCTGGTGGCTACATGCTGCACTCGCTCAAGCTTTTCTACCTCGCCCCGGGTGACGGGACAATACGCGGGAGAGCCGTACTCTAGCATTGGTCTTATTATGGAGACGAAGAGGCGAGTGGCAATCTCTTCGGACCAAGTGCTGAAGCTGCGCCTGAGGGCCCAAAGCATACGAAGGCTGTTTTGGTGCAGCCTATTCGTGTTGTCAATGGACTTTAGGTCGCAGCGTGAGAGTACACCGAGGTCGCACACGAAAGGCGAGGGATGCAACGGTTGATCAGCCACTGTGTAGATTCGGCTGTGCTCACACTTACCTAGCCTAATGAATTTCAACTTGGCAGGGTTGATCGGAAGGTTGACTTCTGCAAACCACGTTGAGAGGCGGTCGAGGTCTTGCTGAAGTAAATCGCAATCATTGAGTGTGCTGATTACTCTCCACACCTTTAAGTCATCTGCGAACAACGCACAAGGTGACTTGAGAGACCTAGTCGCCAGACGTGTATACACGCGAGCTGAAACTGCAGACGAAACGCATAACCTCACACGCCTGCACCGCAACTCAGAAAAGAAGAACAATCATATAGCAGGAGTTAGTTGACAGACTCAGCTAAGGATGAATATGCATTCAACTTCCTCATATGTGTCACTCAATAGTTAAAGTAACATAATACTTCAATTGTAGACGAAATTGGATGTTGGCAAAATACATGAGCTGCCAGGTATGAGCAATGTTCTGAGGGGGACTCAGTTGAAGTCAGTGTTGTTTGGGACGGTAAGCACAGTGTCGTCACTGTTTGCCTCTTCACTGGGGCGAGCAGTTTGTCATGACAGTGATTTCAATGGGCGCTCAGTTGTTACGTGCGCAGTTTTGATCGCTGCATGGCACATTGTTAAAGTTAACTCAGGCAAAGTGCGCCACTTCCATGGAGCTATGCGAGCTCCTCAGAAAGTAGACGACACTCGTTGTCTACAGTCATTTTATCGTAACTTTGATCATCATTGTAGTATTATCGGTGAGATCATTTGCGCTTTCATCTATGACCTCCATAGCTGAGCGCTTCTCACTATCTCCGTTCCGACTGCTTGCAACGCCTACCTGAAAATCGGTTAAGTGACTGGCCTACGCTAATTTCGATGCAAAAGTGAACTGCCCTATGTGTCCTTGTTTCAAACCCTCCTCTCGCCGAAGTGGAGTATTTTGCTTTAATAGCCTGACAGCTAGCATATCATGGCCAGCCCCATAATCCCTGCGAGATATACGCTCGCACAGGAAAACTGTCGCGCTCCAAACGGCCCCATCGTACTTCATTCTTTCCAGCGTATTTGTGCGTTCATTTACATGTTGGATACTCTTATTTGTTGAATCTGGTCCACACTATCGTGTTTCTTAACCATGAAAGCTTTCCGCACCTGATTTCGAGGATTTCGCAGTACCGACTCATTACTTCACAACTCGCGATTCGCGTTTACAGGCAACCGTCAGGTAGCATCCGACATCGCCACTTGCTGCGGTTAACCAACAAGTCGCGCGGAAGCTACTAATAAGTCGTTTTACTCTATCGGAATGACACAGCAAATAGTGGGAGACGATTCTAGGTGTAAGTTCACCATCACGGAATACTCGAACATCTCACGTTTCATATTCAGTTCATTTCTCTATTTTCATTATCTGACATCGATTCTCTATTCAATCCTGTCGTCGTATCTATCCCATCATGTGTGTCGTTGTCTTTCGGCCGGCTTTGCAGTTCCTGCTTGTCCCTTGTGTCTGTTGAACAAATGACGCATACTACCTGTCAGCATCCTCGGTATTACATCGAATCCCCTTAAATGGAGCACTAACCGCTCTCTGGACACAGCAAGCCTAGCGTGAAGTACCACTGTTGTTTCCTCTTCTCTTTGTCATCTGCCATCCATTCACCTCAAGCTCGTTCCTCCACGAGCAGCTGTGACAATGGCATTCGTCTCACCATGAGGAGCTAGTCAGACTCATCTTCTATCCCGTCCCGTCTCTTACTACGTGATTAGGATAAAACTGCCCACTTGCCTCCCAGCTATATATTTTTCATTACCCCCTAAGCCTATTATGAGTTACGTACATATTGAACACGGAAGTTCTCGGAATTCTCTTCCTATCGTACAGTACAACGTATTCTTCTCAATCATTTCTCTGAGTGGCGTTCTGCACACGTCTAGCTTGCCCCGTTGGTGTAAGCATTTTCACGTTCTCGTTGGTTTAGCATACATGACTTTATGTTACATTTGTCCATAGTCCTTATCATTTGACAACATTTAGCTTCAGCTACCCACGTTGTCTATTCTTCTTCGCCTGGTTCTCGCAGATTCGGCTGGAGCGTGCTCAGTCGGACAACGAGTCTCTCGCATCGACTTTGGCCACCGAAGGCTACCCGTTAGCGACCGAACCACCAGTTCGGCTTCCCTACCATAGCGCCAATGGATACGGTTGCGCTCGGATTCTCCTTCGAGTAAGTGTTTCCTCATGTTTGATCATAGTTGCTCTAGACTTTCTTGACGAATAAGCTGCGCTCTTCTAGTCCCCTATTACAAGCGTTTTCCAGTGCTCAATGTCATGCTGATGCGATCGCCTGACAATTGCTTTTCCCTTTGGCAATAGACTATCTGTAAATTCAATTGTTTCATTCTTTTTACGGGTTTAACCTATTCTGGTTTCCTAATTGATAACTACTGGACTAGCAGCATATCTTTCTTCCCCTTGTATTCCAAGATTGAGAAATTTCTTATCACGTCTACATGCTTTGTTGTATCAGTACCTATGAATTCAATGATGCTTGAGACTGTTTCGCCGTTTACAGGATTATGACGGCTAAGTTGTGAGCCTCGTTCAAACCAACACGGGGCTGTTTACGAGACATCTGTTGGAGCCAACTTTCATTAAGTTAGTTGCTTTTAGATCTATCACTTTGCCTGGTTTTCTCATTGCCATATTCTCTGTGTCTGTGTGCCCTTTGTAGTTATATGGCGCCCACAAGACATGGACACAAAACGATCACATCGTGATCATTTACCGTTGTTGTGTTCAAAACTGTCGTTCCATTTGGAGCACAAGCGTGGACTTTGACTACGCACTTGTATGCGACGACCTGCAGGTGCGTTCCGGCGGACGTCCGCAACGACACTGTGAGTGCATAGATACTTGCCACATGGCGAAGTCAGATGTTTCCAATCCGTATCAAACTACACTGGTATCCGAGCTGTAAGCGACCACTGAACACAGTTGAAGATCACTGCTCGCATATTCGCTAGACATTGTTAGCAGCAGGCATCTTTTCATGTGGCAAATCAGATTACCAACCTGGACATTGGGTCTCTACGCGGTTCCTGGAACTTCTGGATGCTCGCCGACCTATTCTGGCTGGAAGCGAAAGTAGTGGGACTCGCAGAAGCCTCACGTCAAAATTGCGTGCTAGCCTGAAGAGAGATTGCAAAGCGTGGTGGTCTCATCGTGCATCGGAAATGGAAATACCCACTGGTCTTGGTATCCATGGGAAGTTAATCCGTCTGTTACAAGAAACGGACAATAGAACACCTGGTATTAGCGAAACAGAGTGGACAGCCAATCCACAGCTTGTCAAAGTCCTTCGATCGCTAGGCCGAATGCTTTGAGGAGCAGTTTAGTCAGCTAGTTGTCATCTTCCCTATCGGGCAGTGATCGCCCTACTACCTGGAAATCAAAAAATCAACAACAGCAGTACATCAGCCATTTGAACTGATGCTTCGCTGCCATACAACCATGATGACCTATGAAATAAAGAATAATAAGAGGGAGAGAAGGGGAACTTGCCAGAAAATTTTAATGCCTTAAACAAGCATTCAAAGTCAAGTCGTCTACACCTTGTGTTAACAACATACCGTCACAAACAGCTAGCTATCGTGCAAAGCTAAGTCGGTATCTGCGAGACAGCTTCCTTGCGGCTTTCACTGCCCCGCGTCATAATCAACCATTACCCCGCAGATAACTCGGCACCAAACACACCTTAAACAGGCAGTCCGACTAGGAGATGGCAGCAGACGCGACATTTGTGTCGGTTGCGAGCCATGTCCTGTAAAGTTTCGAGGCAAGCACAAGGCGAGTCACCGTGGACTACAGCCTGGATTGCGAAAGGGACCAACGCCACTCAGTTTGGTCGTCAGTGACTTCATTTCCCGCTGCCAAGTCAAGTTCTGTCCACCTCAAAACTTGCGCCACCCTACACCTTGCAGGCTACACAAAGCCCTCCTAGGTAAGCGGTGATCAGGCATACGTAACACCTGCCCAAGCCAATGCAATTTGTTCAGTTCTATCTGTTGTTCTAGGGAGACAGCATGATTATCACCACCTAGTACTCGCCTACGCACACCATCGTTGCAGACAAGCTGGTGCCATCCGACACCAGCAATGCTTCGCAGACAACGATGATCAAAGACTTGAAGGCATCTCAGATCTTTAGACCGAAGGGGGACAAGCTTCATTACAGAAAAGCAGGACGGCCCTCATTATGGCCTTGTATTCACTGCCTTTCAGACGGAGGGAAACCCTTCTGTCGTCAAAGATGCCGCGCGTTCAAGGAGGTAGTTCTGGCCTTTGCAATGCGTGAAATGACTTCATTTTCTATGTGCCCATCGTTGCTGATCTAGCTGCCAAGATAAGTGAAATGATCAGCCACCTTGAGTTCATCGTTAGCAAGCGTCAAGGGGTCATCAAGTGTCCAGTACTTCTGCAGCAACACTTTGAAGGTGCAAAGCGCATATCAAATAATGGGACCACTATTCAGGGTTAATTGTGCCGCCGCAACATCGTCAAAAGGCAAGACGATGTCGTCCGCATAATCAAGATCAACTAATCTTTCACCAGACAGCACTTCAACGCCCATATCGCGAGATTCCGCAAGGGACCACTCCATGATGGAATCCACGACGAAACTGAAGGGAAATGGGGAAATCGGACAACCCTGACGAACGCCACTTGGAGTCTGAAATCTATCCGGTACTCCACCCTAGACCCTGACGCGGCCTGTAGTGTTCGAGTATAGAGCACGTAGGATGTTTACAAATTTCTTGGGAACATCTTTCCGCGCATGTATTTCGACTGTTCCCTTGGATTCGCCCTCACGCACAAAGTTGAACTTGACATCAGACTGTTGAAATTGAACAGGGCTGCAGAAGCAGATAGACTTCCTTCAGCCCTCTTCAAATTTGGAGACCTGCTTTTGTAGATGAATTGCGAAACGTTCTGGTGAAGCTGTGCGAGTAAGAGACTGCCCCAGCAGACTGGAATCACTCCGTTATAGTTGAAGTTTTCATAGGAGGTTAACGACAGTCAGTAAGGTTAGTCTGATCTCAATTGTATCTAAATTACTTGGGCTTGTCGTGCTATATATATATATATATATATATATATATATATATATATATATATATATATATATATATATATATATATATATATTGATCACAGTCTGTGTGCAGATATTGCGCCATCGGGGCCATGGCGAAATAGCAACACAGGGTAAAGGAAGAAAACAAAAAAAATTTTGTCCATTTTTCAACTTACAATTTTTGAGCTTTTTCGATGTCTTATTTGGGGGAGGGAAGAGGAATCACCGCAACAAGCAGATACACGCCCGCCACTGTGTTCGATTTCGAGCCATGACTTCCAGCTGCACTCCGCATTCTTGGGACCTCATCCAGGGGGTCAGTAGGAACCAACCGTGGTCAGCTGTTTTGTCAGATTTTTCATCCTGCTTCTCCAAGTTTTAGGCTGTCCACCACACTGCCTCCTCCAACCCTGTTTAACGACTGCGACAACGGACGACGCGTAAGACGCTGAACGGACATACGCGGTACGTGTCCGAGTCATCGTAGTTGGCGCAGCGAGAGGGAGTGGCTGTCTCCACCCAAGACACGCTGTCTGACTTCAGCGTTGGTTACGTGGTTCAGCCACCACACACGGTCGATGGACCGCAAGCAACAGTTCTCGAAGACAGACAGTCGACGTAGGTCATCGATACGAGCAGGCCAAGTCTCGCAACCGTACAACAGTACAGCGCGGACAGTACCACTATGAACCTGTCCTTTGATGGAGAGACGGATGTCATGGCGGCGCCATAAATGCCTCAGCCTGAGAAGGCGAGACGAGCTCTTGTGATACGCATCGAAATCTCGTTCCCAACAGCTCCACTAACAGTTATGCAGTTTCCCAGGTAGACAAAACTCTATACCACTTCTAACATTTCCACGTCGATGGTGAGTGCAGGTATGGGAGTATACCAGTTTTGAAAAAGCGTTTTGCACTTGGATGGTGAAAAGTGCATGCCATACTTCGACGCTTCAATCGCCAGGCGGTTAAGTGCAAGTCAGACGCCCTTCGAACCGTCACCCAACAAGACGATGTCGTCAGCGTAATCCAAATCAACCACCCGACTACCTAGGAGGAGCTCAACGCCAGCATTCAACAAGTCTCCTAGGGCATTTTTGAGGAGATCCTCAATGGCAAAGTTGAAGATGGATGGAGAGATAGGGCATCCTTGTCGAACCCCACTGGTGACAACAAAGGAAGGCGAAAGCTTGCCATAAGCCCTAATTCTACCCGAGGTCAGGCTATACAGAGCACGCAGAATGGAGACGAACCATTCCTCAACAGACAGTGCCACAATGCAACCCTGTCGACAAAATCGAAGGCGACACTGATGTCCGGGTACACAACAATCGTCGGCTTTTGATACACATGGCGGCTCTTGTGAATCTGGCGGAGTGTGAATATCTGATCGATGCAACCGCGACTAGGGCGGAATCCAGCCTGTTCTTCTCGCTGTAGTGATTCACGCGTTGGGGATAGTCTGCGAAGAATGATTGATACCGGAATCTTACAAACAAGGGGAACCAAGCTTATACCCCCTGTAATTGGAGCAATTTGTGCGCAGACCCTTTTTGAAGATGGGGGCGACTATCGACTCACTCCAGAATGATGGAACTTCCTCTTTTGCTCAGACTTCTGAGAACAAAGCGGTGAGTTCTCGAACTAGCGAAGAGCCTTCATCTTTAAATCGAGCAGGAGTTAGACCATTAGGGCCGAGTGCTTTATAACGTTTTAAGCAGCAGAGTTCCCGCCAGATTTCCTGTCGAGAGGGAGCATCAGTGGGGATGGTCTACTCATCACCAGTGCGCGCTCCAGTGGAAACATATGGAACTGGTGGCCAGGCAATCCGAGCGAAAATGTTCGACCCATCGCTCCAACCGTAGTGATTAGGGAGCCATCATCTTCGCAAATTGTTTCGCTTACTCCTGATAGGAAGACTTCGGTGACCCGGATGAGGTGGAAAAGTTTTTTGATATTACCAGGGTGATTAGCAAGTTCAAGCTCTCTAGTATGTTCACACCACCAGATATCACGGTCCTTCTGCAGCGTCCTACGTAACGCTTTATCCAGGGATCGACGTTCCTCACTACAGCTGGTGTCGGCTGGGATCAAGTGGCGTCTGTCCATCAACGACAAGGAGGCAGTGGTGATCCAGCTTTTCGGCAGGTTGCGAGCAAATCCACAACTGACAGTACTGGCAGAAATTAAAGCATCTTTGATGCGCATCCATTACGAATTGAGACCATTGTCAGTGGATAAAGCAAGTAGTGTTGACAGAGAAGCCTGCTACTTGGCTAACGTCGTAGGATGTTGCAGATTTTCGATGCGGTCGGTAGTGCGTACGTCTGGATAATACTCCGCAACGCATGCAAATTTTGGCGCGAATCAGTGCGTGATTGGCGCCCAAACAACTTGACCAGTACGATCGGCAGTCCGTTACTCTTCCGCACTATCTGTATCTTATTGCTATGTGGTCAAACTGGGACTATTCTTGTGTTTGAGAAAACGAACGCCAGATAACAGTCTGCCTTTTTGAATGGCGAAAACTGGCGTTCGAAAAAAACAGGCGATGATTAGAACAAGGAGTCATTAATCTGTCTCCATTGTCTGATTAGCTGCTACCGAGGCCAAAACTACCCCTCAAGATGGTGCTGGCGTGGTGACAGGAGGCCCACTCATGCGGTAAAATCTCCGGCAAGAATGACAATGTCAGACTTTTTAGCGGAACGCGGACGCTCATGTAGCTGTTGATAAAAGCAATTCTTGACTGCATCCGGATTGCAGTGTGTATGAACGTGGGCGGAGATGACAAACAAAGCATGCGTAACATCTCGACGCTTAAGTAACTAACATGAGCCTCATAGTCTGACCGCACATAGCCGACTGTTGATTAGGACCCAGTCAAGCTAGGCAACCTCAGCCCTGTCACTCAGTGCAACCCCGACACCAGCTTGGCTAGAAGCGGTTGCCTCTGCGTCTCCGGAAAGCTGCAAGTGGTATTTGACGTCAGGGTTTGCCGTAGATCTCATTCTGATGACGCTACTGGCGTCTTGTAACCTGGTTTCGGAAAGGCATGATTCCACCGAGAATGTCTGAAGAGTGCCGGCCAGACATGCTTGTCGTCCGATCTGCATCAGAGTGCGCACATTGAATGCTGCAAGACCGAATGGAAAACCAGGATGAGGGAAAGCTTGGACTTCGGTTGAGTTTGCGGATGTTGTGACCACCGGGCAACGAACACCTGACGTTTGGCTAAGAACTTTGGCAGATGCGACCAGTGAGCTGTTTTTGACGATGACCGGGAAAGACATAGGTGCACTTGAGGAACTGGACGTGGGGAGATTTGTGAGCGGCTGTTGAGCAGCAGAGACAGTAAAGTCAATAGTGTAATCCATCCATGGTTCTTCAGTGGGCATGGTACTACCCGGTTGCCCAGGCCGAAGTAGAGGGTTGTCTTGGGGAGAGCCACCCCGAGCCTTTGATCCAGGATCTAGCCTACAAGGCATCAGAGGACTATGAATGTAAGCAACTCGTTGGGATCCGGTGACCAAACAAGTGGTTCATACGCCCTTAGGACCGCATAGGACCAGGGGCCCAACGCACCCTTGAATTACAATGCCGCTCCGAGAGAGGCATGGGGCAGTGACTTTATTTAGTGGCGACTCACATCCGCCACGTTTTATAGGGAGAACGCTTGCCATGCGGAAACCCACCACGTCCTTTAACACTGCCGCTGAATCATTCGCTTGAATGGGATAATCCCGCACCACCCAGCTGGCACCACGAGGAAGTTGCTCGACAAGCCTGATACTCGTGAAAGTCAGATTCGCGAGGAACAAGCCGGATTTCTTCGAAGTCGGGACTGTATTGACCACCTCTTCATCCTACGCCACTTGTTGGAACGCGACCGTATTCATTGGTGAGCCACTGTAGTCGAGTTCCTCGATATCGAAGGTGCTTTCGATTCGGTTGATCGATGTGCCATTTGGAACTGTTTGCTCAGGGCATGTATGCCCGAGAAATACGTAAACATTATCAAAACGCTTCACGCGCATAGTTCGGATAGTGTCATGACTTATGGCAAACTGTCGCCACTCTTCAAGGTTGATCACTGTCTCCTTTTCTATTTAACCTCGTCATCAACGAACTCATGAAAGTGGCATTCACTGAACATGACTTAGAATTTGTGGCGCTGTTTCCACTTGAGCGACTTCTTGACTTGAAGTGGGCGACGGACATTGTCCTAATCTGCGACAGCCCCCAAACGAGCCAAGCAGCACTGGCTGTCATTAGTTCTTTCTGTTATTTGCATCCTCCTCTGAAATAGGCAGGGACCCAACCCTGCGCGGACCCTTTACGGCAATCGGTTATAAGTCGTCGAGAAATTCAAGTACTTTGGCGTCTACGTTAAGTCCGCTGTAATAGAAAATGCAATCACAAACCGTCTAGCAAAAGCCTGGGACACTTTTGCTCGGCTTCGCCATCTACGGTGCCGACGCGACATCATTATCACCCTAAATGGCAGAGTTTACAATGCAACCGTCCGTTCAGTTCTATACGGTTGCGAAACCTGGTCCATCGCCGACAGACGTAAAGAGTTCGACCATCGCTGCCTTCGCAGCTTAGCGCATGCCTGGTGTGGGCACCACGTGAGCAATGAGCGTGTTCGGCGTCCCGTCTTTGATGAAGCAAGAGCGAGTGAACAGCTCAGCACCATTATATCACGCACCAGTCTCCGATGGCTGGGCCACGTGTTGCGCATGCCAGCACATCGACTCCCGCAGTCTGCGTTGTTTGCGCGTTGGCGTTGTGGATAGAACAAGAGGAGGGGAGGCCAAGCGGTGACTTCGTCAAGAGGTATGAAGTCGCTCACTTCGAACTGGCATCGGTTGATGTCTCCCGAGTGCCTGGCTGGGGTCCGAAGGATGATGAACACTTTTGGTGGGATGCACTAGGTTGGCATGGCAAGGAGCCAACCTCAATGGCGATTGTGTCGTGAATTCCTTTGTCCATTCCCTTCCTGCTTAGCTCCTCCTTCCAACAACGATCTCACACTGCATGGATAATATGACAGCATTATGTTACTTGCTTTTTTATTCTTTATTCTATAATGTTTAGTGTTTTGCTTCCTCGTTTATCTTTTATTTTATCTTTCGGCACATTTAGTTGAAGTGTGTTTCTCGCCTTCATCTACTGTCGGGCTGAACGGTCGAAACTTTTGATACCATCATCAGACGGATAGTTTAGACACTGAATTCCAATGCATCACTGACCTACTGACTATGACACGTTTGGTGGTTTGGGTCTTTGATTCCCTATCTACAACTACCGCATCCTTTTGCACGGCCAGTTCCTTCGTGTCTGTGAGCGACACATGCCTGAGTAGGCGGAAGGCCTGTGAAGTGGCCTGATCCGGTGCAGACTGCACACGCACGGTAAGCGGTTCAGCGCGGCTCCAAATGCTCGGTTAATATACGCTCGCTAGTTGACGTCAACGTTGCTACATTGTGGCGCATACAACTTATCGCAGCGCTCTCTGGTTCTTCTAACCGTTACCTTTTCTTGGTCTTTTGCAATTGAACATTCTTACCAGCTGCCAAATTCTCTATCTTTCTCGTTTACGTTTGCCGTCATTTTCACTGCCGTCACCTTGTGTCATGTGATGAACTTACCACCTACGCTGTTTTGGTCACATTCTCTGCATTGCCTGTCAATCAGCCGCTTCGTTGTGTCTTGTTTTTCTGAGAGCACACGCAGTCAGCTCTGCGTCGATGGGGCTAACACAGCTCCTGTGTCGTGTTGACGTCGACCGTCCGCTAGAAGGTGGCTTGCCCTTGCTGGTTAGTTAATGGCACCACGTAAGCTCCGGAGTTTTTCTTTTGGTGCAGCCTATTCTCCTTTTTCAGATTTCCGGTTTTTACCAGTTGCCCTCCTAATTTTCGAGATCACGGTGGCGCGCGACACGGTAACTCGTGAGATCTCAGCTCGTAGTCCGTTGTTCCCAATTCCTGACTGCAATACGCAATCCCCGTCCGTAACGTTACTTTCGTCACATCGTTCCCTGTTTAAGTGACTGTTTTGAGTCTTTGATGCTAATTTGCACTGAATTAGACCACATGCCCGCTTATATTATGGTGCTGTTTCAGGCAACAACGGAGCTGCTCACAAATGCTACTCCTTAGCTTCCTTTAACCGATCATCGCCTCCCAATCGGTGCTCACTGTTCAGTGACTAAAGTCGGTGGTGCAGCTCGATTCGAGGGGGATTGGCGCTACTAGTTTATTCCGATGGGGCGAAACGGCCGTCATGTAATGGCTATCTAACTAAACCTCCTTGGACTGTTTCATGGGTGGGGTCACGAGCGGCGAGCTATAATCTACACGCATTCCCGAGCATTTTTACTCGTCCTTCTGCCGCTTTCATTGCCTCGAGGTTACCTAAGAAAGAATGTGTTTTCAGTTAGTTTCCACTTTCATTTGCAGCATGTCTCAACAAATAAGCTACAGTTGACCACTCAACGGACTGGACCAAAACATTCATCATACAGAGGTCTGCATACAAATGCTTTGCATGGTACACGTCTGAAAAGCAACAAATAAAACGGTCAACGTAGGAATTGGTCAATATGAGGGGTTATTTTATAACTACCAACTGTTGTGTCACCAAAGAACACCTTCGCCCCTCGACCGCAAAAAGAGCTCCAAAGACTCATCGGGAAAGAATTGTATGCATTGAATCATGACTGTTTACTTTTGTGAATAGACTGAAGAGAAGCTACTAAAGGACATTCAACTCAAGCATATTGCTGAAGACATGCAAACAGAATGATGCCAATGAAGAATGATCAATAAAGGAACCAATAAATGGCACTCAACGAACGAAAATAGAGAGCGTAAGCAGCCAAATGGAACTGCGACCCAAAGGCAGCAACAGTTATTACAAGGAGCCAATGAAGTTAGCGGAATGTTGTGTTAAAACAAATGTCCGTAACAGCGAAAACGGAAGGAAACAAATCGGTAATTACTAATGTTTTCCAAAAAATATATGTCCACTGAGTATCACCCTAACTCCTACGCTTCTTGTTTTAAGTCCCCTCAGTGCATTCCTGCTTCGTCTACAGTTTTAATTGGCACTTCATGTGCCTAATACACTCCGTTTCATGCGAGTGATCATGTGTGTTTTGGGGTTTCACTGACACCAGAGCATGTACGACTAGCTAGAGTGGGTCGTAGATACGTTACCATGATGTTCGCGCCCTGTTGTCACTCGCAAATTGTAGTTCCACCGCTGCACTCCACTTTTTTCCCCAAACAATACCAAATCAGTTGTGAACTTGACGGTCTAAACTGTTACATGACGTGTTTACCTCTTCTTCGTCTTCCCTACAGAACTCTGTGATCCCTCGGCCTTTCCATCCATTTGTCTCCTCCCTGGATGAGATTGCGATGCGACTCACTAACCTTTGTCGAAGATGGCCTCTGACTCGACTACTCTTCTTCCTTTATCTGGCAATACTTCATTTATGGCTTCTATTTGCCTCTTTCCTGTTCCTTCCAACACCCGTCCCTCGCGTGTAAGAGCTGATCTACACCTGAAGTTAGCCTCTACATGCCTGTCCACCGGATAAATGGACGTTGTTTTTTGCTACATTAGCCATTTCGGCTCTTCTATCCATAACGCGCTTTCGTCTAGTCTTCCAGGCTCCTGTTTTTTTGTATTTGTTCTCATTTTTTGCACCAACATCTTTTCTGTCATTGTTTTAACTACGGTTGTTTCATTCAACTTATGCTGTGCTTCTTTTCAACTATAACCGGTACTATGGTCTACGTGTGTATTCCTTGCTTGCAGTGACCGGATCAACACTTTTACGGCTTTACACAGTTCTCTTGATTTTATCTACTTTTTTAATTTTCGTCTTACTTAGTTCATCTAATGTTTATCTCATTCGATTATGTCACTAGGTCAATCTGTGATTCAACATTTCCAAGGTATATAATATCAGCTACATATCATAGTTTCGTTGAACCTACGCGATCGCCACATTAACAACAGTGTTTCAAAACTTCATGTATGTAACGCTCTACGGAGTGAGAGCCCTTTTCCCTTCTTGTTACAAGCCTGTTGTTGCATTCGGCCACAGTATATGTTCATCTGGCGCGCCATCGGACTCACGGCGCTAAATTCTTCACCGCCCCTGTGATTCCTACCGGTCGATTTTCACAGTCCTCATAGCGACTTTGCGTTCATTCTATTTAATCGTTGAGTGAATTTCGTAATCTTCGTTTTTGCTGATGCTCCCTCTTTTGAATCACCTCAAGCGTCTTTTTGTCGTTTTAAACACTGCACGACGCTGCGTTAAACGCCACTTGACGTACTTGCTTGCCGAGTGTGTTAGCTCATGAAATCCCACATCTGATTAACACATGAGCATTGCTCATCCGGCCAGTCACTATAGCAAGTCGCTGCCATCTAAGCCTTGTTCACACCTCAACCCCACGAAGGAGTGCACCTGATCGGGGTCTTGAGAGGTTTGCCATGTATCTACGTGGCATAGCTTTTCGTAACACAAATGCTAGCTATGCACGGTTGTTGTTGTTGTTGCAACAGGTTACTCTGAATGCAACGAGGTTTCTTTTGTCACTTTGTTGTTACTCTGAATCTGATGGTTTGTCCTTCCTCCAGCAATTGACGAATCTAGTGTGAGTGGCTCCGAATGTGGAAATGCAACGGCAGGGGCAACTTAATGCATTGTTGATGCTCGTAAACCACTGCTCTACGTCAAATTCCAGTCACGTTGGACGGATGCTTGCTGTATGATACGGTTACATGTGTTTCCGCTTCGAATACAGTCACCTGAAACAATCGGTTAATTGCTGACTTACTCCTCTGTTATGTCTCTCGTAGGGAACTCAGCGATATCGTAAGGAGGTAAGTCAAGGATCCGGACCCTGGTCCCATACAACAACGGTACTTTGAGGTAAGAAGGAATGGAGTCGCTTGTTCTGGGAACGGCAGGAGCAAGTGTGCGTACTGTTGTTTACCATCTTCCCTGTACGCTCACATTGGCGGAGTGTACACATGAAGTGCATAGTATTGCAATCTTGTTGGCTCTGACTCGGTTGAAAGCCGTCAATTCTTTCACTATACACCGATTGGATTATGTCAAAAAATCCGACTCTATCTTTCATAAGGGTTCGTTTGCTTTAACCCGTCGTTAAGGTCTAGCTGTCGCTGGTGGTACCGCGGGCAGTTGGTCAACTAGTTTATTTAA
>CALYDF020001647.1:0-38157 GCA_944474145.2 Dicrocoelium dendriticum
AACATGTCTATGTAAGCAGCTGAAATTAGTAACACATGCCAATTTGGCGAAAACAATCAAGGTAAACTTTGTGTCTTCAGATTGATTAATTCCTGTTCAGTGTTCCCTCGTCGAAGCATTCGCCCGAAAAATGTGCAAGGAACGGTTGGAACAATGAAGCATACCATTTCACTGTCTGCATCGTTAAAAGCAAGACGAAAAACCCAACCTGCTTCATTGACGTCGTTTCCATGTCCGTAAACCGGTATATAGTGTAAATTCGTACCTCAATGCTCGGCGTATGATTCCGGATACCCTCTCGGACATTTTGAGTCAGTAAATTTGGAGTGTCAGGGAAATCTTAGCACAACAGCCCCCGACATTTCGTATATTGCATACAGCGGAGATAGACACTGTCTGATTTCTCTCTTTGTCAGATTTGCCAAATATCCGAAGACGAGCATTTATTTCTCTTTATGCTGCTTCCAAAATAAGTACTTTTTCACCTCGTTCTTTCCATGGCACTGTAATCTTATATATCCTCGAATTGCTAGTGCGTGGTAGAAGGTAACTGCTGTCACTACTAGGTGAGCCCGGCAACTAGCATGCACACAGAGTCTGTATTTATCATGTGTTAACTGGCTAAATAGTTGAGAGCTGCTTCAAAAGAGCCATTCTGCTGCTCAGTGTTTACCTTCCAATGGTATAATAACTACATTAGCAACGTTTCTTAGCGTTTTGCAAAAGCTGGGATCGTGTATGAAGCAACTTATTTCCGTATGTGGTACTGAAAACCACCTGATGGCACTTTGCAGAAATAAGCTGATTCATACACATGAAAACCGACGTGCGTTCTCCTTCTCCTGAAGCAAACCACAGATGTTTCGGACAGTTTTCTTTTTTAAAGTATTGGTACTAATCCGTTAATCCTGATGAACTACTTCATGTGTCTGAGGCACTCAGCTACATGTAACGGCGAACAATAGCACGGCGGTTCACAACTGTTTACGCAATTTCATGCTGTCTTGTACAAAATCGAACATTGCTTACCGTGACATCCTGTTCTGCGAGCTTTCGTCAATCCCCTGAGTTGCAACGTGAAAATCAAACCAACCTATGGAGACAACAGTTTGAGGTAGGGCTAAAGTTGTCCATGTATGAGAGCAACACATAGCCCAGCATAATTCTCATTGTTTAATATAGAAAAGCCGGACTTGTGAACCCATTCAAGTAAGCATAGTAGTAGAACAATTAATAAGTTTGTCGTAGAAAAGGATCTGTATACTGTGGTTTGAATACCTCGCATGGTGCTATTTAGGATTTGAGCTAAACGGACGAAGGCAAGTGATGTGGTCACTGGATAAAATATATCACGGGTACTGGGAGTGGAACACATTCTCTTCGACAAATATAATTCAAACACTGCTGATCGATCGCAGTACATATTCTGGTGCACAGTAGAACCATGAGGAATGCATAGCAAGTAGGGATGGTGGCAGCAATGACCAATTAACACAATTGTAATCAAAACCTTTTGAATTTACGATTTCACCGCACGGAACTTGTTGATGCATTTCACTGGATGGGTAGACGAATTTCAACTGAATCCACGTGAATAGTTCTCATCAAGTAACTAAGGTTGATGAAACATCTACACATAACTCCGGGGTCATGTTCTGTTGACAAGCATAAGGGAAATGCAACCAAAGGAAAGGAGAGTCTCTATACCGGGCAACGCGCAAACTCGTACTTTAGCAATGTATTTTACGCATCTAAACAGTATGGCCTAGTGTAGTATAGTATAGCATAGTGTAGTTTAGCATCGTATAGTATAGCATATACCGTCAAACGGTGGCAGGATCCGCAGATTATTGAACGCTGAGAAGAGAAATTGCCTGATTAAACGGGTATTTCAAACCAAGGTGCCCGCAAATCGGTGGCTTGATGTTACCCAACGAGATATACTGCAAACAAAAAGTTGCTATCAAGATTTTTTAGATTACTACGAAGTGTACTACGTGGCTAGTAGTGGTGAAAGTTGAACCAGAGGATAGTAGTTGGTTAATATTTTGGGTAGCGGGACAGAGACTACACTGATTGGGGTACAAACAACGCGTCCACTTGGTTTAGTCGGAATGATTTCGGCGCTAATCAGCTGAGAGTCACGTATGATAGCGTGCAAGTTGAATGTCAATTACGCTGCAGCAAGTAAAGTGAATTAGCGAATGGGTCCAGTGCGTGTCATAGGAAGTTCCATGGAGAGGGAAGCAATGGATGGGAACAAGGTTTAGCCCAGTGAAGCAACAAAATTGAGACAAACAAGATGAACGGAACTATAGTTGAAAGATGGGAACACTGTCTGCCAACAGCTGATTTATTATTTTACCGTGAGGTACGCTTTCAGTCTCAGGTTAAAAATATCGAAGATTCCACTGAGCAGCCGTTATATTGTCTTTTGCTTTTTGCTGATCGGTTGTTTTTATAGAGTGAACTTATTCGATTTTCTGTCCATGTGCGTTCCGCCTTTCAGCAGACTGTTCAGCAGAAATCGCAGTACTGGTCAGGGTCCAACTAGAAAATTTAATCGTTTATCCATGGCAAGAAGTGCAACCTGCGTTTACTTGATATTGTTATTGCGTACTGTTTTGAAAGGTAGTAATGTATGCATTCATTTTAGCACAGAGATTTGTTGACACGACCAAATATTATGCGGCTGTTCATGGAAGAAAAAATAAAAGCAACAAATGTGGGTTACCGACATGCGCATAAACAACGGTAAACGGCAGAATGGAGCGCATTTTTTGAGGGGGAAATGTTTAATTAACTTTTGTTAAATCCGCAATCTAAACGCTGGGTAGATAAATCACTCGATCTATCATGTTGCAAAAACAGTTAGACGTTTTTATATAGACTTAAATCTGGAAAACAGTAACATTAGCTTGTAATTTATTTTAATTTTAAATGACTGTGCTGTCTCATGCCTCCACCGGGTGTTCGTTCATAACGCGTGATCGGAAAAGCGTTGTCAATTATATCCAACCTGAGAGTTAGCGCGACATCCTCTGAAGTAGGCAGTAACACGCAATGAAGTGGAAGTTAGGCAGCGCTGTCAAAGGCAGTCCACTCGGATTCCGAAAAGTGTCGTACTGCGCACTGAGACTGTTCAGTGATCCAAGCTAACACACACTTTGCGGAGTGGGGATAGAACAGAACGCCAGCGTTGTGATTTGGTCGTTCTGGCAGCAATGCAATCCTCCTTAAGTGTGACTGATTCCACGTCAGTTCCAATTTTACCAAACTTGTCATTAAGAACATCGATAAAAATAAGTTGTTACGGACTTTCCGTGCTTTTAAACTAAATCCGCGAGCAGCGCTAGCTTTGTGGTCGGTAGAGTGTGAGCGAGAGGAAAAACTACAATTGATTTCGTAGGGTCTGATGATTAAGACATGTACGAAGTTAGACAGTTGCGTGCAAGTCACAAGCTTCTCCAAGCGAAAGAATTTGCACCCAAGTGAGAGCTAACTATCTTAAACTTTAAAAGAATATTATTTGCATACGTCAAAACATCCTTACGCAACTCATGACCTCGAGTTCCTTAGGCATTGGACCGTAGGCGCCTCGACTTCGCATGACACAAAAGGTGACCTTTGCAATTTCAATTCTTATATATATATATATATATATATATATATATATATATATATATATGGTTGGCGGCATCCGGTTTCGGAATTGCCTGTCACTGTGGCCAGCCACAGGACGCCTGCGCCTACAGAGGGAACATGGGTGGCTTGCGCTGCACCATCCATAGCTCCAACCACACACCCCATATCCAGTGTAAACCCGAAGGAATAAGACCGGGAGGCATGTGGATGGGAACCACGTTTCATCAACGGAGCCGGCCCACACTCCTTCACAGGCAAACACAAGCACACTGTATTTGGGGAATCAAGCGCACACAAGGCGGTGGCTGGACCGTAGTCCGCTCCACACTGAGTGCATGGAACCACTCTTAGAGCCTAGCACGGCCACAAGGACCGTGCACCCCGTCCCCTCCAGCAACGACCAACTGTCTCCTGGAGCCAGTATGGAGGAGGTAGTGGGTAATAGACAGGTAGGCACCTTGTCAACATGCGCATCAAGCGCAGCCACATCGGGGATATCAAGCAACAGCCAATCACTTGAAACGATAAAATAAAATAAAATAAATCCAATAATGCATACTGATACGGTGGCAGAACTCTCCGCTAAATTAGCATATGAAGTAATTTGGTTAGCAATGAATCCGCGATAAGGAAAAAAATGTCCACAAGTTACTCAAAAATGCTACAAACGCAACAAAATTACCGAAGATAAGCGCAATTAGCGTAAATAACGAGGCTAGCCAATAGAAGACTACCAGATAGGCAAAACAAACCAAATAAACTGGAATAAAATTTATGCAGCTTAAAGAGACCTAGTTTAAGTGTAAGTTGGTTTAGCCTAACTGCGGTGAACAGGTATCAAGAATGCAACATCAGCCTCAGCATATATATATATATATAGTTATACACCACCCGATAAAGGAATTAGGGTAGTAGCAAAAACTGTCCATTTAATAAATTAGCATAAACATAGTAAATAAATTTTTCCTCAAAAATACATCCCGTAATTTCAAATATGCTTTGTTTATCAGTGTGCTAGTGACCTAATGCCGTTACAGTAGAACCCGGGATTTTACATTTTGAGCTACACCTATACAGTTGCTTTAAGTTAAATGCACAGAGAAACTTTCGACCTCAAATGTAATTCTTGAGATAAGTAAATAAGCAGAAGTCACGGGAAGCAACTTCTGACAAGCAGGATTGATATTTACCATTTCGTATCCCGATACATTCATTATCTCAATGGCAGCCAGCGAGAAGTGACTTGGAACGTTGCTTTGGATTCCGCAATCCTTTTCCTTACTTGCGTCCTTTCGTTACATTTATTTTCTCAGAACCATTTTAATTAAGCTTACACCCTATTGGTTAATAGTTTCTTTTATACCTCAGGGTGCCGGTGTGGCAAGTCTATATGTACGAACTCGTCGAGTCTGGAATAGAGGTCCATTGTCCTTTCGCCTCCCTTTACCTTCCCATTTCAGCTTCGGTGCAGTTAGAGCGATCGTCTCTTGTGAGTTTTCATGTCATCACAGGTTTGGTACTCCATCGGCAGCTGTAGCAAATACTTCCAGCTCGCCATGAGGCGTAACTCAGGCGCACTCTTCATCCAGCTACGACTCTTATCAGGTGCTTGGGTTGATATTACCTTTCTGCACCCTAGGTCAATTACAACTACTCTACGCCCCAGACACAAAAGTTCTTGGAACCCTCGACCTGATATATGCTACAGTTTTGACACTGTAATCCATACAATCGCATGTTTATATAAGTACATCAATTAAAAACCCTAAGATTTTAATGACGATTTACGGATTCGCTGGCAAAATGCAAGTAAACCTAGCGTTATCTCTTATCCCGAGCTCAAAAGGCTTGGTTCTTTGCAAGACAAATCCTATTCTCGTCTTCATAACGTACAATGTCATCTGTGTTTTATTTTCTCGCCGAATATACTCCACTCGCAGAACAGTTATTACTGTTTCACAAACGCCGCTGTTAAGCTTCTGGGAGGGAAAACAACGTATACCGAACGCGAATAAATACTCTCAGTATTTCCTTGATTCTAGAAAGAACCCTACAAAAGCCAACTGTCCCGATGTTATGGAATCGGGATGAAAAAGTATTGTACATCCCTGTGACTACACCCAAAATTTTTGCACCCTAATTGAATTTGAACAACACAAGTGAAGCTTATCATGTCTAATTTTTCTACCACTGATCAATATAAGTAAACGATTTCAGGATATGTACACGCTGGTTGGTGGACTGAGTGTTCGCTGAGCTCGGGAGGTTGACTGCAAACGTTTCGTCACCACTCGAGGTGACATCATCAGTGCGCGTGTACAAGCTAACAATTTTGTACTCCGAAGCAGCCGAGAAACAAGGACGCTTTGTCCCAATTGGAGGGCAAGGAACATATTTCAATAAGCGCATACGGAATGAAAAGTAAGCACCAACTGAGTAACACCGTAAACGCTGTTATTGTTAAATCCGTAACTTTATAAAAATCAAGCGCAGGGTTATGCTTGGGTTGGATTAAAAGAAGAAAATCTTAGGGTTGCTCAATTTTAAAAATAACCCATAATTTGTGGCGTTTGATAAAAATTATCATCGTTAATAATATGTGAGTCCAGATCCTAAGTCACAGGATTATGTAGGATATATAGCGAAATTCAGTGTTATCGATCCGCTTAAAATAGCTAAGATAAAAATGCGCGCTCTTAGCAATCAAATTGGTGGACTGCCAACTTTATGTATGAATTTCACATCCATACTTGTCTACTTCTTGGCTTCAGAAGCTGTTTACAACTAAACGTTCGCATTTTATTTCCAGTTACCCAGAGAAAGAAACATAAGAAATGTTAGCATATTGACGCTATAAAATACCGCAACACAATGTTTTGTTCTTAGATCACTAGTAATATTTTCTGGGACTCATTGCAGTAGCTTTGCACGCCAGACAACCTATCACCAGTCTGAAAAGCACAGGATAGATTATTCTTACTAGTGGATATCGTCACTGGTTCCATCAGATACAAATCCCACGTGCTTTTGACACTAACGGCACGCAGCGATATACAACGACGGATGCCACTATACCATGGAGAACGGCGGCGCACCGCGATTATCAACAACATACCCTGCTAATATGCTACAACTTGTGGTCACATAATCTCATTCATTGCACTAATTAATGATCATCTGATAGTAGCTCCGTTTCGTTCCCTAGTAATTTAGTTGAATGTTTTCGTTGGAAACCCCAGAAACTGAGCTCTTATTCGATATCTCAGTTTCGTCCTTAATGAAAATCTACAAAATGCCGCTTGTTAACGGAACCTGGCCCAACTGCTGATGCTTGAGCGAATGCCAAGTGGCGATTGTTAAAGTAATCAACTACCGGGCCATTTGGTCAATTTATTCCCCAGGAGACTAGTGGATAATGATCTACAACAATCTGTTTGATGTACATTATTTCATGTTGTTGGCCTTAATCCCTTGCTTTTCTCTAGTTGTTTTACTACTACTTCTAAATTGTGGCGCCGTCGCGACGTCTCGCTCGCTAAGGGGGCCTGTTTACAGTACCTCAGTTCTTTCAGTATTACTATATGGGAGCGAGTCCTGGCCAGTTCGCGTAAAAGACACGCATCGTCTTTCTGACTTCGAAAAGTTTGTTTTAGGAGGATTGCTCATGCGTAGTGGAAATACCGTTCACAGTGAAGAAGTTTGACTTCCTGTCTTGGGGAATGCAAGTATTCCATTAAACAAACTTTTGTTGATGTGCCAGTTGGGATGGGTTTCTTAGCTCCTACGCATGGTGCCTAAGCGTTTGCCACGCCGCCTTTTATTCGATCGTCAAGGACCTGACTAGACGTGAACGCGTGGTGGTCAGACTACCACTTGGCGACAGTACATGAAATCGCTGAAGTTACGTTTGACCACCCTTGGAGTTGTACTTCTTGCAGAAGTGGGGAGGGGCGGTGCCAATGACGCAATGCACTTAAAGACATCGCCCGCAGCCGGAATAAGTGAAAGAATTGTGTACAGAATTGTGTTGATTTGCATGTCTAATCTAGCAATCATTGCAACTAAAGTAGGGCAAGAAGCCTCCTATTAAAAACTAAACATGTTTCATTTCACTTGTTGTGAAATTGTACGTTCCTTTGGTTCGCATGTTTTTCTTGATGGACCCATGTCAATTTCCTGTGCTTCCGGATTATATATATATATATTTGTGTATATATATATACCTATATATGGAGAGAGAGAGCATATAGTGCACTGACGCTGGCAGTGGTTAGATTTTGACCGATCGTCAACCCAAGGATGCTACTATTGTGCCATTTGCTCAAGTCCTTCACACCTCCACGTGGCGACTGCCGGGTGGGAGTTCAGTTACGCCTTTCCGCTTGCTAATATCCAGCACACCGATCCGCAGGAGTGAACTGACCATGTATTAGACACGGTACCTTTCGGGCGTGCTTTTAGTCGAAGGCTTTGGCTGAAGACCCGAGTCGTTCTTCTGTCAGGTGTGGGTGCCCTGCCAGTATCCCTGTCCATCCTCTTCGGAGGTTAGGGAGTGGTCTATGGCCCACTTCTCGTAAAACCTAGCCATCTTAGACAACATGTCTACGGGTTATAAGCTCACCGCTCCATTGGCGTACAGCACGAGCTAACACATTGCACCGCTGTATCTTAGCTTCTGTCCTGTTTAATATATATCTTCATGCCATGATGTCTTGTGCTTTTGGTGCGGCGTGTGCTTACAGTGTTCGTATGGAGCACTATATCGATAGTGGTTTGCTGAACATCCGTCCTTACGATGCGAGAATTCTAGGCTGTGAGACAGCTCTCAGTATGTTGCTGATTGTTGAAGACTGTGTGCTGTTTGCAACAGCGCGGAGGCGTTGTAGCACATGACGAATGCTCTGGCTTCGACAGCGGCCAAATACGGGCTCACTAACAACACAAGCAAAACTGTCTCTGTCAGCCTTCACTGGAGGTGCAATCATCATACCGCGAATCAGCATTGGTGCTGAGGCAATGGAAACCAATTGTCACTTCTGCTACCTTGGGTGTATGATGTCGACAAAACAGCAGCCACACATTGAGCTGGGTATCCGCGTCTCGAAAGCAGCGTCGGCATTCGGGAAGCTAGAGTACCGAGTGCGGAACAACCATCAGTTTATCATTGACACGAAGCTGATGGCGTATAAATCCATGGTGCTGTCTGTTCTTCCATACGGCATTGAAACATGGACGAGTTACCAGCTAGATGTGCGATATCTCGAGCGGTTCCAACTACAATGTTTACGAAGCATTCTGCAATCATTTGGTGTAACAGAGTTACGGACACGGAAGGGTTGCGCCGTGGTGAAATATATGCAGTGGACTGCATACTTTGGCTGAGACACGTTAGGTGGCTCGGTCATGTGTGGCGAATGGATTCGACACGGATACCGAATCAGCTGTTATATATGGCCGACTGAGTTCAGGGAAGCGGCATGTGGGAAATCCGATGTTACGTTACTAGGACGCGATCAGTTGAGTCTCTCATGTTCTAACCTTGATTGCAGGTCATGAGAATGTAAAGCGGTTTACCAGTGCCTGGCGCGCTCTGGTTTGGTAGGCCATTGCCGATGTGCAAGAGAAAGTCCTTATGCATGCACAGAAGCGGCAATTACGGAAGCGACAGTCGCCGATCGGGTGCACTCCACCGACATCGAGTGCATGGTGCTGTAGCACATGCGGTCGCGAGTGCCAGGTAGGCAGGCCTAGTGAGCCATGAGCGACGCCACCCGAGGCCAACACCGAAAAGACGACTAGTCCTGCGGACAACGTGGGCAGAACCGACGCAGCGTTTGTAGATACGCTACATTCTATTAACTATCCGCTTGCCTGCGTGCTGAGTCTGTATTTCAGGTGGGTTTGCTATAATGACCTAATGCTCTTTTATCCCAAATTCATGTCTGTATGAACTTTCTTTTGTATAATTACACAAGTTGTTTCAAACTATTCTAGTTAAATACGATAACATTTTCGACTGTGTAGCAGCTTCTTAAAATATAAGTTCCGACATCTTGGACTTCTCGCGAATTTGTTCGTAGCAAATATAGTTTATTTGCTCATTTAGTGCAGAGTTGTCACCGTATCTGTATGCATTATGCGATTTAGTTTAATAATCTCGTCATTTCAAGTGATTGACTGTTGCTTGATACCCCCGATGTGGCTGCGCTTGATGTGCATGTTGACAATGTGACTACTTGTCTATTACGCACCACCTTGTCCATGGTAACTGCAAGAGATACTTGATCGTTGCTGGAGGGGACAGGGTTCACCGTCCTTGTGGTCGTGCTAGACTCGGTGAGTGGTTCCATGCACTCAAAGTGAACTGGACCACTGTCCAGCTATCGGCTTGTGTGCGTTTGTTTCCCAACTACAGCGTGCTTGTGGTCACCTATAAAGGAGTGCGGGCCGGCTCCGTTGATAAGCGTTGCTCCTATTCACATGCCTCCCGGTCTTATTCCTTCAGGTTTTCACTGGATATGGGGTATGTGCTTGGAGCTGTGGGTGGTGCAAAGCAAGCCACCCATAGTCTCTCCGTAGGCGTAGGCGTCCTGTGGCTGGCCAAATTGACAGGCAAATCCGAAAACGGATGCTGCCAACCATATATATATATGTATATATATATATATCGCTTTTGGGGTGATTGGAAGCATCTAGGCTCAGAACGTTAACCACAGTGCATTAAGGATATTGCTACACGGCAGCTTCCTCCTATTGCGACTCTTCAGTAGCGCACAACCATCGAAAGCTTTCAGATGCGAACAAATAGCCTAACTCATCCGAGCCAGCGACATCGGCCATAGCGCAGTGGGTGACAGCAGCGGAACGCCATGACTGACATCTAGCTGCGATATAGCGCGGCTCACCGTCCACCGTCTTCTATGCTATGAAAGTGCGGAGGACAATTTTGGCCCCCCAGTGCAACGACTTCATTTTCAAACAGACAGTAGCCAAGGTGGTTAGTGAGCTGCTAAAGCGATTAACAGTTATTAGTAAGTATAGAGAAAAGGTTTTTGGTATTTCTCGAAGAACCATCCAGCTAAATCCACCTACTACGCATTACTTACCCAAAATCGAGTAAGCAGCTTACATGCTATCTCGACTTGTATCTGCTTGCAAAACAAGTCGTTCCTCTAGGGGCTAGCCCTGTCCTCTGCACCTTCATAACACGCAAGACAGTGGAAGATGAGCCGCGTTATATCGCAGTTAGATGTCAGTCATGGCGGTCCGCTGACGTTAACCTTGACGCACTGGCATATCTTGCTTGCTTGTATAATTTAACTTGTGAGTTCGAATCCGGTAGGATTCGAAAGGTGTGCGCTGCTGACGAGTCCAAATAGGGCGAAGCGAATTTCTATTACTTTCCTAGAGATATGCAGGCTGTCTCTTTGAGTCTATCTGTGACGTTTCGATACAAACCAATGAACCAGTTACTATATTACTCGCACATAATCAGCAATCCCTTTAGCAGCTTACAGGCCAACTGGATTGGCGTCGGATTGCAAAGTAAACCGCTTATCTGGATGCCAGACCTGTCCTACGCACTTTCCTAACATGGAAGACAGTGGAGGATGAGCCGCGCGGTCCGCTGCAATTACTGATGGCACAGTCGCATACGTCGCTGGTACGTTTGCGTTAGCTTGTGAGTTCCAATCCGTTAGCATTCGGTTAGTGCGCGCTACTGCGAGTCCCAATGAGTGAAGCGGTCGACTGGAGCTATTCTGGATTTGTGTGGTTGCTGTCTATCTGAGTCTAGGTACGACGAATGTGCACAAAATACCAAATAAGTCCCCTACTACTCATTAACCGTCCGTGGTCGTCCTAGCAGCTTCCAAACCACCTCGATTGGTGCTGGCTTGCAAAGGAAGTCGTTGCTCTGGAGGCAAGCCACGTCTGCTGCGGGTTCATAACATATAAAGCAGTAGAGGATAAGACGTGCTATATCGAAGTTTGATGTCATTCATGCCGCTCCGCTGCCGTCATCGATGAAGGAATAGCATAATTCGCTCTCTCGTATGAGTTAGGTTGTGGTTTCGGATCCGGTAGCATTCGGCGGGTGCGCGCTGCTGACTTGTCGCAATAGGACAAAATGACCGTCTATCGCTTTCCTGTATGTGTGGCGGCTGCCTGTCTCAGTCTAGCTGTGACGACTTTGCACAAAATACCAAATAGGCTAATATACTACTCACCAATAATCAGTGCTCGCTTTAGCAACCTACATGCTACCGCGATTGGTGGCAGCTTGCAAAGTTAGTCGTTGCATTTGAGGCAAGCCCTCTCCTCTGCTCGTTGATAAGATGCGGGACAGTGGAGGACGATCCGCTGTATAACGCAGTTAGATAAAGGTCATTGCGTTCCGCTGCTGTCCACGACGGCGCACTGGCATATGTCACTGGCTCTTAGGAGTTGAGTTGTGGATTCGAAGCCGGTAGGATTTGGTTTGTGCGCAATACTGACGGGTCCCAATAGTACGCAATATCCTTCTAACGCTTTCCAGCATGCGTGGTGACTGTAGGTATGAGTCAAGCTGAGACGAAGCTTCACGAAATGTCAGTTAAATCCCCCTACATCTCCCTAATAATCAGTAATCGCATTTGCAGCCTGCATGCAACCTTGATTGGTGGCTGTTTACAAATAAGTAGTTGTTCTGGAAGCCAACCCTATCCTCTACATTTTCATACAATGCAGGACGGTGGAGGACCTGCCGCTCTACATCGCGGTTAGATGTCAGGTATGACGGTCCGCTGCGGTCACCCGGGGTGCGATGTCATTTCGCCCTGGCTCGTACGCGTTATGTTGTGGGTTCCAATTTGGTAGAATTCGGCGGGTGTGCGCTACTGTGGTAGCCCGTAAGGAGGAAATGGTCGTTTAACGCTTTGCTGGATGTATGGTGGCTGTCTGCCTGAGCTTAGCTGTGACGAATCATCAAAAGTTCCAAATATATCAACCAACAACTCGCTAATACACAGTAATCGCCTTAGCAGCCGGCATGCCACCTGGAGTAGTGGGGACTTGCATGGAAGTCATTGATTTGGGACCAGCCGTGTTTTTTGCAAGTTTATAACTTGCAAGAAAGTGCAGGTTGAGCAGCGCTATATCGGAGTAAGATGGCGGTCATGGCAGTCCACTGCCGTCACCCACGGCGCAGTGGCACATGTCGCTGGCTTGTAAGAGTCATGTTGTTTGTTCGAACCCGGTACTATCTGGCAGATGTGCACTACGGTGGTGGCCCAATAGGTCCAGGCGGCTGTCTAGCGATTTCCTGCATGTGTGGGGGCTCTCTTTCTCAGTTTAGGTTCAAAAAATCCCCAAAAATTAACAATTAACTCTTCTTACTGTTCACATATTATCAGTAATCGAATGAGCAGCTCGCATGCTACCTCGATTAGTGGCGGCTTGCAAGGGCGTCGTGCAGTGCGGTCCAGCCCTTTCTTCTGCGCGGGCATAACACACAAGGCGGTGGTAGTTGAGCCGCGTTATATCGCATTTAGATGCCATTCATGACGTTCCGCTTTCGTCACCCATTTTGCAGTGGCATATTTCGCCTATTTGTATGAGTTATGTTGTGGGTTCCCATCCGATAGTATTCGGAGGGTGCTCGCTGATGACGAGTCCCAATTGGACGAAAAGAGCCTCTGGCACTTTCCCGGATGTGTGGTGCCTGTCTGTCTGAGTCTGGCTGCGACGAATCTTTATAAAATCTTTAATAAATCCTCCTGCTACTTTCTTATAGATATGCTTGTTTTCATTCAGAAGCTGATATTTATATGTTAACATGATTAAAGTTTCAAAGTGTGAAAAGTTTTGGAAGTGTACTGTTCCGCCTGCGGCGCTGTAGAGGAAGCATGTAGCTTACTTGCAACTTATGTGCCACGTTGACGGTAACGTGGCAGTTCAACCTGTTATCCGCTAATCTCCTCGGTCTTCTGGCTGCATTTCTATTTAATACATTGCTGTTACCACTACTATTACTACTCGTATTATTACTAGTGCCACTGTCACTAATTTCCCTCAAATTTAATCCTTGTTGCCTTTTTGCTTTGGCTATTTATGCGTTGTGAATTCCTCCTTACACCCATCTATATTTTATACCGATTCGTTACTAATTAGCGGGACTATCTCAGTCACAGGAACGTCATGGTCTGGGTGTAGCTAGAGATAATTACCCGATTTGGAAAGCGTCACGCATATTTTTGAAGTTGGCAGTAATTTTGTGGGGTAGAAAACCTACAACTAGAGAGTGGTGGATGCAACTCGTAACTGAATAAACTCACAGTCCGTTATTTCACAGTGGCCCAATTAGTAGACTTCTACATGCAACCACCGCAAACCATTACATGAATCAGTGAATTCAACCGATTTTGAAATGCAGGATGCCTTGATAGAGCCCCCAACACTCCTGTTTTTAACTGGAAAAGATTTGCACCGAAATTGTACATTGGCTCTTGTGATCATGACACCGTGGATTATAACATAGTGGAAACACCACGAATTTTGGCTGTGGCCACAACCGTTTAAACTGCTTTTTCGCGCACCAGCTCCACCATGATGCAGAATCGCACTAGTACCTAACAAAATGCCCACACGTCTAAACTATGAAAATTTCGACTGTACCGTTTGGACGAAATGTTTGAGGATTCCGAAGCAGCTACGGTTGTATGCATATTTGACAACGCCTTCACTGGTGTGTCCCGTTCTACGCAAAATATGCCATGTCTTTATTTAAAACGAGATGATGCTACGTTGCAGTCATTTCCATAACACCGAAGAAGTATGAAGTGCCTAATGCTTTCAAAATTCTTTCGCAGTTGCTGCTGCATGCTACAGAAATGGTCAGGTGATAAAACTGGTAGAATATCTGTTGGAAAACAAAATCGTTTTCTCAGATATTCGAAGTTCAGCTTAAGCTACACACAAAACTCTTCTGCTAGGTTACTTTTCGTAGTATTGTGCGTAGGGTTGTGGTTAGTAGCGGTTATTAGTGTTAATCTATCAGAAATTTAAGCGTACCGGATCTTCTTCGTACCGTTAGTAAGCTGAAACAGTTGTATATACAAAGGCAGATCTAGTACTGGTTCGAGGTATGCGTCAATTTTCCTGCTAAAACTGATTATATGTTAACACTGGTTAACATTCTTTAGTGAACTGGTTGGAAAAGAACATTCGTACTGTTGTTATTGACGCTGTGAATTTTCATCATTCACCGAATAATGCGACAACTAGCGCTTCGATCCAACATATGTTAGTGTCAACAGAGTTCCCCTTGGAATGACGGGATTTTAGAGCAGGATGGCGTAGCGCCCACATTACAGGCACGTACTGACCTTGCATAAAGCAAGATTGTTGCTCTGTATCCAATGACAAATGGGAGGGATGCGAAGCTAATGGAACAAAATCTTTCCATTATGCTAAGTAAGCAAAATTCTAGAACCATCGTACCCCAGTATTCGTAACATGGTTTTTAGACATTGATTTGAAGCAGCCATTATTAGAGACGACAAAACATATTACATTGGCAAGTTCGGATTTCTGGACAAATGCGCGAATTATTGAAGACAGATAGGTGATAAAAAGAAACTTAGCACTCGTAGGCTGGCGGGTCTTAGAGGGAATCATCAAATTTTCCGCGCTTTCATGTGTGAAACAGGTGTATTCGGAGGATTCGCAAGTTATTTAATCTTATGGGGCTGTAGAACAATTGCTGTAAACCAGTTTCAACGAATTAACCAAGCATAACATAAAAGAAAGGAGCACTTAAACTATTTGACTGTTTCAAACATAGCCACATTTGCTATGAGTCATGTAATAGTGCTCTATAACGAGTAACATCCGATGGCTTGACAAGTCCTGCATGACGACAAGCAAATGAATGAAAAATCAAAAGAGAAGAAAAATTCAAAGAGAAAAGTCGGCTTTCAAGTGACTGCCTAAGATAATACCATTAATCGAGATGCGGAATTCCCCACCAGTACACCATGTAACGGACTGATGATTACATAGCTTAGCTGGTGGGAAAGGCAACAAGTAATGCGAGAAGGATAGTGTCTGGGCCAATACTGAATAGCGTCAGTGACGCAGTAAGAAGAACGTGACTTGCAACAGCGTTCCACATTCGGGACACTCAAAAGGAAAATGCGTATGTCCGAAATCAAGTCGGATGTAGTGCGCGAAAAGTTGCACTGGTTACTGAGCTGCGACGGATGGAGAGAGGCGCGATTTCGGTTCGCCAAGATTTAATGAACCAAGATAAGATCTCCTCGATGAATCTAATATTCACCGCTGCAAAATCCTAAAGCATGCATTCTGTTTTGGTTGTATAAGCGGAAAATTTTTCGATTACGAATTTGGTCTCTCCACATTGCGGAGTTTTAAACGCTTCAGTATAGCGTTCGCAGAAGGGACGCCAGGCTTAGATGGCGTACTCCACGTGAAGCCTCATGTAGTCATTCGGCAGTTGTCGAAAGTTAGGATGCTCAGACTTTGCAACAGCATTCCGCAAGTGTCAAAGGTGCTGATTGGCATATTTCGAGTACTTTTCATCCTGTTTCCAGCAGCTGACGTCATCCTGCGCTATTGCCTTGAAGTCAACTTCCTGGAAAGCAGGTTGCAAATGCTGTCCTCAAAGTTGATATTCACAGATAAGCTGATGGCGTGCGCTCAAGAGTTTGCATTTCGATACGTTGAGCTGGGGTTGGTTTTCGGTTGACCACTGTAATCCCTGTCCAGATATCTTTACATTGTCGCGAGATCGTGCACTGTCTTAATGTCGTGTCCGCGCTCGATATTGTCTACAACCAGTAGAATGTCAGGTTACAGCACACTAACACGACCGTTATGAAGATTAGGAATAAATGTGATCTTAATACCGATGCTTTGAGTACACCACACTGGAGTTCAGTTGTAACAGGAATGGTGCTGTTGACTGTCATCATCAGTTGTATGTGAATGGGGAATTTGTTTAGCTAACCCATCAGAAGAATGCAACGGTCCAAGCGATCGAACGCTTTATAAGTTCACGCAGACGATGTCGACTCCTACTCTGGCATCGGCTGGCTCTGTCTAGATTATTCGGTCAGCAATATATTTGTAGTACGGCCGATTGTGGCGGAATGCGTGCTATTTTGGGACTATGAAGTTGTTACTTTCAAGGTATCCCATAGCGCCTCTGAGATAATACCCAGCATTATTTTGGATAACACTGTGGGGAAAGTGATTTGACGTTGGTTCAAAAGCTCCACACCATTCCCAATCGTGCCAACACGAGTGCATATTCCATGGTTCGACATGATCGGAACCAGCACCTCATCAAGGTATTATTGAAAAATCTAGCTAATGGTAAGACGGTCATCATGGCAGCGGTATCTAATGCTCATGATCTTAAGTACTCAATACCAAGCCGCATTCAAGGCGCAAGTTCAATTCTCTTTTATTCCATTTAATCGGATAGTCGGTGGAGTACAACTGATTCATGTTGAGGCCTAGATTTTAATGTGTGCCAACCACTAGTTCTTGGATATGCGTTAATTAAGCAAATATTATGTGTGGATAGCACGATTGCAATGATTGCATAAAAGAACTCGCAAGGCAAGTGGCATAATAGATTTTGCATGTGCCTTCGTGTTTCCCACTTTGCAACTGAATCCTGAAAGTATTATTCGCAAATGTTTTGTCAAACTGCTTGATTGATGGATCGCGAACGAAATGGACGTCTAATTGCACTGTGCAAAAAGTAATATTTTCTATAACAGAAATGCCATTGTCCCTACTTTATAGAACACTCCAGTTATCGTAGAAAAGTATTCCGAGGTTATCTGGCACGTCTGGTTACCTGGTTAGAAGAAAATGATGATTTTTGCAACCTCAACGCTATGTAGTATGAAGTATATCTAAATCTACTGAGCCATAACATATGCACTATGCATCACTCTGGCAAATACGCTTAAAATGCGCTGCCACACTCGTCGTTAACTACTGACTGCATCCTGGTACTGGGAACCGGTGAATTCGCTGAGAATGTCATTTGCATGTTCCAGCGCCTTCACTCTGCAGCAACCAGCTAAAGCCACTTATCTTAGAAGGCGCGTAGTTTCCCATCTAGCGCTGCTTTATGATTGAAATGTCTTGATGAAAGCGCTCCCAATGCTCATCGATAAAAGATCGCAAGTTCTCAAGATAAATTCAAGGTGGCTATGGAAAACTTGCAGTTTAACTGACAGTTGAGCACCAACAGCCCCGATGGTTCGCAGTGAGCCTGGTTGTGTCATATTTGTAGTTCTCTGCATTTATTCTATCCAAAATCCGGTACACACTGTCTTGAATGTTCACCATGATTCTAACTCAAATAAACTCCACTGAAGTTGAAAACACTGTCGGCCATTATTAAGCAAATATCAGGCCCAATGATTATCTCATCTTTAAACTTCGCATCACTGATTTTCGGAGACACTTCTTTCAGGTACTTGAGCAAAATGCTATCTCGCTTGTGGGCTTTGATGAAGTATTTAACAAAACAACCTAGATGTGCAGAGCTGGTAGATAGAGATGATCATGTTTCACGTGAAGTGTATGCTTTACATTCATTTTCCTGCAGCGCACTCATTCCTCTCTGGCCACTTCTTGACTGCGTAGTGCTGTTGAGTTGCCATACTGTCCAATAAGCACAAGAATACGCGATATTTTGTGGAACATGCTTGCATACCCATTAGGAGTCCAATGACTTTGAAGTAAGCATAAATGGTCCAACTGTGCTTATCGTAGTTTAGTGCAGCGACTATGTGTTGCATACTTTCCTAGTTCTCTTTCGTATTGTTGGCATGCAACAGAGGCACTGTTTGGTACACATTTCCATTTTGGACGAGTCAATGAACAAAGGTCATTCATCCCTAATTTACCTCACACCAAGATCCTTCATCAGACCGTCTACGTCGGAAGCGTAACAAGAGGTTTCTCTCTTTCGTAAAAAGCGGATAATTTAACACTTTGTTATTGTCCACGGTAAGCTTAGTGTTTGTGACAAGTAAGTGCTGCGGCTGCAGCCGAGATGCCACCAAGTCCGCCTTGTCTTTGGTCAAACCCAAGTCACATACAAGGACAATCAGCTCTGATGTTTCAATAAGATGAGGGTTAACAACATCGGTTTCAACGGAGTCACATATGTCAGAATCAGAGTAAGTTGACGATGCAGAATCACTCCTCATCATCAGTGACATGTTCACTGGAGGCACTGGAATGGGTAAGGTGCAATCACGAGGAACAGGTCGAATAGATGATTGAAGATCGGGCTAACGATCTTTATCCTTGATTGCTTAGAGATTCCAATGATATTGGGTACGCAAAATTAGCAGTCTGTCGTGTGATCCCCCGGCTTTCTCCACACCATGGGGATTGCAAAGAGCATCTTTCCTTTGCCCTTAATCCACTGAGTCAGGTGAAGTTAACACAACACAAGAGAATATGAGGCGCGTGGTTCTTATCCTGATCTCCTAGTTTTACTTCGAAATATGCGTGGCAGGCAGGCTTCCGTAATGAAGAAATGGGTCTGCACTGCGACTTTGTAGTAAGCTATCTAAAGGCGTAACAAAAATTATTTTGGTCATTGACACAGCAGCGTTTTTTAGCCATGATCAAGATATCAATTAAGGAACTACAGCTCTCAAACGAATTTCAGTCTCAGGCGGCTATCATGGCCAGGAGAAGTACTTTTCACGATTACATAAAGGAAATGGACCAACCGCAGGCGAGAATTCGATGTATGGAATGCAATGCTTGACTAAAATAAAAACTGTAATTAAAATAAAACCCGACCTGAGAGAAACATTTGGTTTGCGTATACTTAATCAGCTCACTTGGTACTTCTAGGAACATCCTATCTCATTTCTGTTATACAAATGATGTTGCACACTGTTATCCTTCTAGACATGTATATATATATATATATATATATATATATATATATAAATGTGTATGCGCTTTCTTATGTGCTGTAGCCCTCCAATCTACCTCAGCATATAGTTTTGGCCACCGCGGTGAAAACATGCTTACGCTTATGTCAATTGACAAAATGCTTAGTTGCTGGCATTGCTAGCTAATGAATTCATGGAAGAACAGTCTAGTACATCAGAAGCGGAGCTTCGTTCTGTGCAATATACAGCACATCACAACAAGCATATAGCTGTTCAACCTTGCATTCTATCATTAGTGTCGTTTTCGTAAAATCAGATCAGTTAGTGAGTAAAGTAAAATAATGCATGGACATTGTGCACGCGTAACAGCGGTTGCTAAAATTAAGCCATCCACCAGGAACAAAATTGTCACTCAGAAGTGAGAAAATGTTTTCATTTAGTGACCATTATGTGAACGTGCTGATTCATGACGAATCAATGGCGAAGACAATTCTAGTTGCAAGTGTGAAGCGTTATTTGTCAACCTCACATTGTCCTCTCCTCTATTTGTATAACCCTGTAATCATTGTACATCAGCGTTTACACGGTTACATGCACAGGACAGTTCAGTATTTGCATATGATGCATGCATCTGTTTGTGTTGCCCATCAAAGCACACTAGTCGGCATTGCGACGCAACTGGATTGATACACATAGTCACATAAATTGCGGAAGTGCCGTATGCAAACGCGTCGAATTAACTAGTATTCCATCCGCCAATTTATATATTTCTGGTGTAGGCACAGCTTCCACTTTCAAATTATTTCCAAACTCTTTAACCGATTTCTGGGAACAGGACATTTTCCCACGAACTAGAGTTTCTGGGTTGCAAGTCTTTCCAAGGGATGCAGCGTGGTGTGAATAAAAGATTAACCCCGACTCAGAGATTTAGGGCATTTTCCTGACCCATCGCAACCATCGCACTGCACTTGTCCGTGAGGACAAAGTAACTTATCAACAGTGCCTAGCCAAAATATTCATAGCAAACAACGAACTGCTATATAGGCATGCCAATAAGCTTCGTAAAGTGAAGTATGGGATATCTGCCTTTTTCACGGCAGACGGTAGAGTACAAAGCGCCGAAGAAGCAGCTAATGCCCTGCGGTTACAATACGCCCCAATTTTTGAAATCGCAACGTCTACCTGACCCATAACATCAATAACATTACCCACCGCATTGTTTACAAATGTAATTTTCGACCCATCAGTTGTGCTAAGGAAGCTACTGTCACTGCGTGAGTATAGTTCTCCGGGAGCAGACAACATCCGCCCGAAGGCACTGAAGGCTGTGGCCAACAAACGAGCTGCACCACTGTCACCTTTCTTCCAAATGTGCTTTGATGAACAACAAGTCTGCACTATGTGGAGGCGTGGCATTATCACCTCAATTTTTAAAGGCGGTGGCCGTTCAGATCCTGCAAACTACCGCCCAGTGACTCTCTAACCTGTGCTCGCGAAAGTGATGGAAGCAGTCGCCGCTGAGGCTTTAATGGACTACCTGGAAAAATACAACATCTTGGCACCGGAACAGCATGGCTTCCGTCAACACCGGTCATGCACCACCAACCTACTTATTGCACGAGGTAGTTGGACGGAGGTGGCTTATAATAGAGAAGGAGTTAACGTCATCTATCTGGACTTCTCCAAAGTTTTCGACTGCCTGGATCTTACTTTATCAGCTACAGAATTAAGGAACCGGAGATCCTGTTATTGGTTGATTTGGCAACATTCTTCACCAACGGTGGCTTCAGGTACTTGTTAAGGGATCACTCTCCAATAAAATTGAATTGGAATATGATGACCGACGAGGCTAAGTGCTGGGAGCGAGCTTATTCCTGGTGTTTATCAACAACCTGGCATCAGTTATTTCCTCAAATTTCCTGCTTTTCGCTGATGACGTCAAGATGTGGCGGGGGATTAGTAACAAGCCAGATCAGGATCTGCTCCAACATGACCTAGATTGCATTTACGGATGGCCAAAGAGGAACAAGCTTCAACTGAACATAGCTAAGTGCAAAGTGACCTGTCCGCATCACCAGCCGGTGAGCGCTTACAAGCTTGGAGACCACACCTTGGGGAAGGTTTCTCAGGAGCGTGACCTGTGTGTATTGGTACAGGAAGATTTTGGTGTTCAAAACAAACAGAGAAGGCGACGAGAACCGGCAATCAACACTTCGGCCTTCTTCGCAGAGCCTTCGTCTGATTTGAACCCTTAATCTTTCCCCAAATACTTAACGTCTACGTGCGACCTCATGTGGAATATGCTATTTAGGCGAGGCAGCCGTGGCAGAACCAGGATCTCGTTGCTCTTGAGACTCCTCAACGAACGGCAACCAAGAACGTCAGGGGCCACTTTCATCTAACCTATAAGCTTAGACTGAAATCTCTAAGAATCTACAGCAGTCGATATCGGCTTTTGCGGGGGGGGGGTCACCTAATGGTTTACCAGATTCTGAGGAACCCAAACCACATTTGCCGTCCGCTGCTGGAATTGAAGCACAAAAATAAGCTAAGAGGTCACTCTCTGAAACAGACAATTCAGTATAGCCGCTTGAATGCCGTAGAGATTTCTTTCCTTGCGCGTGTGCCAGCCTTGGAACGCCCTCCCTAATTATGTCGTTTCTGCTCCCAACATGGCGATATTTAAAAAACGTGTTGACGATGCATTGTCTCACTTACATTTCATTTTGTGACTTGCTAGCCAGGGGCTACAAAACAATCAAACGGTATCTTGCCAAACGCCTAACTAATGGATTTATGGATGTATGCGATAATACACGAACATCTCCGCTATTCCACCTAAGTCTATGGTGAGTTCACCTCAACACTTTTCACTTTATCATGCAATTAATTTTCGCAATATTTTCCATCCCACAGGACTTGTTAAGCAATGATTTTTTTACCCGCAAGATACCATAATTCCATTGTTCCAAGTCACCCGTAATCAGCTCGGTAAACATCTCGCATTGCATATTCAGCAAGGTTGGTAGTTTCATCGAACTGACAAACTGCATTTAACTGGGTTCGAATTACCTTTCACAGTGTCAGCTCCGCTAGAGTTTTGGACGTAGCTGTATGCGGTTCTATAACTAACCAAATCCAATACCAAAGCATGCTCCCAAGGTTCCCCGTAGAACTGAATGAGTTGCACAAACAACTTCAATTTGCAATTCAGGTATTTAAATAGTCTGTTAGCAGCTATATTATCAAGCACCGTTCTGGTGCTTTGATGCCATTTTTCGAAGGAATTCAGAACAACGACTACTTTGGAATGGAGCCCCAGTAACAGTAAGAATTTCTTTCGGCAGCCCATACTCTGCAGACAAATTCCGCAGCCAAGTTATAATAACACCTCTGGTTACGTCTCTACGAATGCAGTCTCTGGCCATTTGCTGTAAATCAGTTGGCCAACCGCATGTTTCTTTGCTTTAAGTTGTGCTGATAAACGTATGCATTATAGTACTAGCAAATTTGGTATAGGGTTTCATTAGAATACTTAATAAACTGAATTAGGGCTATTGTCAGATTTTTGGCAAGCACTGTCCCCTCAATATGCAGCCAAATAACTTTGCATTTATCTTTGAGCACCAGCAGTACCTGCGTACCCAAGCCTTAGTTTGCGCAATACCGAGTTGCTCCTGACGCAAGCGTTCGATTACCGCCAACATAATACTAAGGAATTAAGCGCTGCTGGCCTCCCGGAACGCAAATGTCCACTGTGTATCGATCTCGGCCAGAGAAATATTGTGACAGTAGTGGGTTGCATCTTGGTGTAGTCAGGCGACGCATTCCGCAGATACTCCACAAGTTTCGTTAGGCTGGGATCTCTGTCAAGTTGTTTGCGTATCGCGTCGAGCGTCAAAGCAGTGTGTGCTCCAGCTGCGGAAAGGGGAACTCATTTTCGCCTCATTAAATTCATATTGCTTCCCAGTGTTTAACAGCAATAACCCAGAAATTGTAGGTGCGACCTGCTTAAACGTTCACAGTATCTTCAATGAGATCGAACAAGTATTGCACGCTGGACGCACATTCGGGCACTTGTTGGTTTTTACCGTTACTCTGCCGCATCTTGTCTCAAAAGCACTGGAGTTATACAGGTTCCATTTGTTTTGACAAGCAGCACCAAGTAGTGGTAATTTCCGGAAAATGTTACAAGTCAATCCTGCATGTGCCCGGTATTATAAACTCCAGGCATTGTTTGACCTATATCTACACGAGCAAAAGTGGGCGCCATCAATCGGCAAACACATTTGAGCAGAACAATGTGAAATATCGTCTTCCATCTGCCTCAAAATTTGCTTGCTCCAAGTGTCTAAGCCGCAGTGCATCACATTTTAATGCAACATGTGGGTCAAGAAAAGCCAAAATGCTTCCCCAATCCGCAACTTTCCAGTTCAATTTCTGTGCAGCTTTAAGTCTTTTATTGTGATGCAGCGGATCCTAAACCGTGTCATGTACTCTTCGACATTGCGCCGGTCGGAATGAATATTTCGGTTACATAGGCTGTAAAGACCTGTAGCAAAATAGGTCGGGCTGCGCCTTCCGAAAGGCAAAAGAATGTTTATGCAGCAGTCAAAGTCGGTTATTGAAGAGTCGACATCGTTTATACTGTAAACAAACTGGGAGTGGTTGTCTGTCGTCATTGACGGCTGCGACTCTAGTGTTGATTTGCCTTCCTAATGTCGAATCACGGCTTGTCTGTTGGCTTCTTCTTCGTCTTCATTTGTTCGCCTTGAGCCACTGCTGGGTACGGCAGCTCCGTTTAATAGGTCTGGTCTGGTCTGTCTTTCCTACTTTCTCTTTGTTTGGGTGTCCAGACTAAACTGAACCGCTAATGAGTGGACCGCGCTTCCTTGCTTTGGTCTGTTGATGCGTGCATCTGATTGGTCAATGTACCATTTTTCTTCTTACTTCCTTTCGCTCAAGCGGTTATCCGGTAGCATATTCGCCTTGCACATTTGTAATCGCAGCCCATGAATGGCCCGCATAGATACAGCCGGCTACTCCGCTCTGCTCAAGCGACTAAATATCACCACACAATTTCTTTCTTCGTTTTAGTTAAACGGGTGTTGTCACGTGTGTCTTATGGTTTACCGCTACGTGTGACCGCTGTCTTGCACTATAGTGCTAGGCATTTGGTCTCACTGAGACTGTTATTCCCACTTTGCGGATTGCGTCCGCTTTGGTTTCCGAGCTGCACTCGGTTGCTTCGGATGGTATTATTCCCAACCCTGATTCCGTAATTCCGCTCCTGCTTACGGGCTTCAATTAATCGCCTTATTCAGCGCCTAACGGCTTCAAGTACTGGCTGCAACCATACTTTTTCTCGCAGGGCTAGACTTGGAAAGCGCCTTGATCCAAGATCTTAGTAACGCTTCCGACGAGTATTATTTTTCTTAGCCTGTCTTGTAGAACAGTGGTCGACTGCATCTCCGGTTGCAGTAGAATCTTGGCTGCTGGCAAAAGAACCTTTGTTCTGCGAATGAGCAAACGCTGAAGTGGACTAGCTCTGATCTCAATAGGCGGCTCGTTTCTTTTTGAGTAACAACAGGTAAGAATCCGCATGAGTTTCTCTGGCTTTGTTAAGTAGTTTATTTGCCTCCTTTGTTGCAGACCCCGCTATCCGTTCGTTTGGCTGTGGTATGGACCGATGAGCCGGCGAAGAGAATCCCACTTCTCATGAAAGGCACGGATTTATGCGCTAGCGAACTACTGTCCGTTTTCCGAGATCACTGTTTCGCGCATTCCAGGTCTAGCAAATGAGCACCATTACTTGTGCGCAACAGCCTGCAATCTTAAAATAGCCACTAAAGTATTTTACAGCAATTAAATAAATGCTTGCTTCACGGGTAAAGATATTCAAAGCGAAATTCTAAAAGGGCTCTCTGGTAGATCGCGGAGTATCCTTGGTTTTTCAACTGGCCCTAGTCATGCGTCCTGCAGGTTAAGCACTTTGGTACGTAACCCTATATTTGGCTTGTCATTTATAGACAAAACATCTGGTTCCGCTCTCTTGCCACATAATTGTTGATTTCTAGGTGGATAAGCTTCAGTATATAGCGCTGCATTGCCTTCTGGACAAGGATTCAGTTGCCTTTGACGATCAGCCATTCCTGGACGAGTTCGTTGCAAAATTAAGAAAAGCGCGTCAGTTCCTTTGGTAGCTGCTTTTATTGTCGGACCATCCTTTCATTATTGTTTGTTCATATAGCTTGCATAACTCATCCTCTGCTGTGCGCTGTCGCAATTGCTGCAGACATTTAGCAGTGAGAGCAATCAGTTGTCCGTGACGTCAATCGTGGTACTGCAGGAAATAAAAGCAACAGAAATTAACCTACTTCTGACTAGTCGGAATTGAAAAAGGCTTGGCTCCAACCGAGAGTGAAAAACTAACGCCCAGGGAGCAGACGTGTAAATCGTATTAACCAATACAACAATGCACAATCTAAATATCTACATTAAATCACGTGCACTAACATTTCTTACAATAACAATCACCACACCCCTTTTCGGTCTCAATCGATAGAACAATTCAACGGCTTTCTAACAAGCTACCATTCGTTTCCATCCAAAACAGAGTGGAGTGGCTACATAGTAATTGCGTTTTATAGTATTGATCCCGTTTCACAAGCTAGGTACGTCCGCTTTACCATTCAAACACTTTAAACATTGGCGATCAATAAAACGTACAACGTAGCTCGGTTTACCATACTATCGTTGGACTGCAGCAAGTACACAGACGGACATTGTTGGCACGACAGTAGAGACATAGAGATCACGCCTCACGTTCACCGGGTGCCTTTGCTTACAACTTTTGGATGCGAATTGACGTATTTATGCACTTGCTTACCACAGAAACAGTAACCAAATTTGCGTCAACCCTATTACTGAATCAGCTGATAAAGTTTGGTTTCAGCCTACACCTATAGGCCTTGCTACCAGCGGCATTTACAGAAGTGAGGATTACAATGGTATACACTGCTTGCCCATGAGAGGCTGGGCCTGATTCTTCAGTATTGTATGTTATGCGTTGAGTAGGTAACTGTGCTAAACTTGTGGAATCTGGAGTATAATGCTCCAACTGCTGTAAATGTTTAACCAAAATGTGCTGGCCTCAGTCTCAGCGGGTCAAAAAAGGTAATTATAGGACAGATGCCGTCTGGTTCTGCACTGGGCGACGGCTTTTCTACTCCTCGGATGTATAGCTGTTTTGGCGCAGATGCGACAGATTAAAACAGATTTTAAAGCAAACAGCCGATGTGAGAGCTATCCCGGGAAACCCAACAAATCAGGGCTTTAAGTCGATATATAAATCAAACCCCAAGTCAGAGCTGAGTAACCAGACGAAAGATAAGATCAGTGCTCCAGACTTAGTCACACCAATAATAGGGGAAACTTATAAGGATGCGATCTTAGCACTTTCTCCAACATTTAATGGACGGACATAACGCGCGGATGTTATTGCCACTCTGTTGACAGAGACATCGACCATCGTAGCTCCGTCCCCTGTCAAACATGTTTCTGTTGGTGCTGCCAATATCAACGCGGGATCCAAGACGTTCTTGGTTGTCCAAATAAGTAAGTAGTCGCAGTCCCTCCAAAAGGAGACCATGTGATGGTTCCATAATTCTCTGCTTGTGATATGCGCCAGTTTTTGAATCCAAATTAAACGTAACAAACAAGTTGTTAGACGACTGATGTCAGTTTGACTCTGTGTCAAATAATAAGGGTCCAGGCTAAGCCAGCTAATTTGACGCGCCTCATTCGTCACCCAAACTCTGTACACTACGGTGAACCAAGTCATTCCAAGCAACACTTCAGTGGAAATATGATGCAAAGACAGTTCTTTCGTCCGCCACTCGCCTCCGTACCAACTCAGGTGCTGTTCGAATATTTCCCGATGTTGCTTGAATGGAACTACAGAAACGCACACAAAGTAAGGACGACTTCCGTAAACCAATGATCTAAAGTCGGTCATTGTCCACGATGACCCCGAGTTTCGGATATCAAACCACCTAGAGAACATAACACATACTTGGGGTAATTCAAGCTCCGTCCGTGGGGTACTCACATTCGGAAAGATGATTGTCAAGTTTCAGTTAACACCTAACCGCAAAGGGAGTGGTTCTAGAGTGCTGAAAGCAACGTAACAATCAACACTGATGGCACAAAATGTGACGCAATGTGATATGAAATGAGTAAATTCTTGCCTTCCAAAATGCGCATAAAAGCGCTGAACACTCATGGCCGCAAATAGACTAAGAAATACTGAAAAAACCAGTCACATGTGCAACTAAGTAAGCAGACAGCTTAGAACGGGGACACTGCCAAAACACCCTGACAACCAAAGGAGTACGAAGCTCTCAGTCACCTGCTGAGACTGTGAGCTCCACACACCAACGCAAAATGGCCATGGGGCTTGTTGTTATCGCTCAATATCATGCGACTGGCAAGCGACCCAACAATCGTTGGCATAACGCTTAATCGAACGCCGCATCCGCAAACATGCTCCAACCGCTGAGGCCCTTAGCTGCATGTATGTTAGTGCACAAGTATTCTCATTCAGTTAACCGCGCTTTTTACACGCCAAACATTTACCCTTTGGGAAACTGCTGAAATGCACCCATATAGGTGGATGAATTTTATTTTGCGTTGACTTGCTGTAATCATGGAATCCGAAACGTAGATGAATACTAAGAATACTGATGCCAAAGAATCGTACCAGGCCTGACGTCAGACATTACCCCTTACGGAACGAGCGACCCAGCAATGAAGCAGCCTTCACATTTATTATCCACACGTTCCACACACGTTCCAGAAAAGCTAGTTGTCGATTTTCTTTGGTGCCCTCTGTACCTGGTATTATTAGCAGTGGTTTAACGCCTATCCCCTTTGGAAATGTATCACCGTCGAGATTCTGTCGTGACGCGATTACTAGCACCGTCACACAGTCAATTCCTTCTGGTAGAGGACTTCAACATGCATGCAATCGAAGTCCTAGCTCTACGCAACGAACAATTCAAAGCTGACGTGCAAGATGTAATCGTCGCTGTACCGCCAAACATCCATTTACCCCTCCCATGCAATTTAAAACTTGTCGTTACCCATATGATTTAGACCCTGTGCCAAACAACGAAGTGTTACTGGTCCATACCATAGCCATAAGTATATCGCTTGGTCTCAGCGGTCATGCGATGGTTCTCTTCAGTTAGATTGGCTATGCGGAATACGCCTGTGAAAACAACGAGGTGACACACTTGGTCCAACATTGTTCACGGAAGTTATTGGCTTATTCTACCGGAGCACTTGCCCGATGTCGTTTGGAAGGACGTTGTCACCCATTTAACTGGGCTAGTGGCAAATTCAACGGAAAACAAGGCCTTTCGCACATAAAAGCGAAGAGCTTTTTGAGTGACAGGACTCAAAGATACATGTAGGCGCAAGGTGCTAATTAATCGACAAAACCCCTGCGCCAACCTGATCAGTTAAGAAAAACTTACCCAATTGAGAGCACAACGTGAAATCGCAGTTTTACGTGCAACAAATAGTCAATCACTGACCACACAAGAGGCGACCAATGCGCTCCGTCAACAATTTATCCGCACATTTCAGAAGTAGACTTGATCTCACCCGCTTATGAAACAAAATCGTTTGGAACTAGGGTTAAAACTAGGCGTATTTTATGGTAGCAAACGTGCTTAAAACACCATTGTGATTGTGCTTTCAATGCGGCTTGGTATTGAGTACTTAAGATCATGAGCATTAGATACCGCCGCCATAATAACCGCCTTACCGTTGGCTAGATTTTTCAACAATGCCTTGATGAGGTGCGAGTTCCGACCATGTCGAACCATGGAATAGACACTCGTGTTTGCACGACGGGGAATATCGCGGAGCTTTTCAATCAACGTCAAATCACTTTCCTCACGGCGTTATCCAAAATAATGCTGGGTATTATCCCAGAAGCTCCCGTGGGATACCTTGAAAGCAACAAGTTCATAGTCCCAAAACAGCACGCATTCCGCCACAATCCGCCGTGTACTACAAATGTATTGCTAACCGAGTAAGCTAGACAGAGTCAGCCGATGCCAGAGTAGGAGTCGACATCGTCTGCCCGAAGTTATAAATTGTTTGATCACCTGGAACGTTGCATTCTCCTGATGGGTTAGCTAAACAAATTCCCCAATCATACACAACTGATGGTGACAATCAACAGCACCATTCCTGTTACAATTGAACTGCAGTGTGGTGTACTCAAAGGATCGGTATTAGGATCACATTTATTCCTAATCTTCATAACGATCGTGTTAGTGGGCTGTAACCGGACATTCTACTGGTTGTAGACAATGTCGAGAGATGGCACGACATTAAGACAGTGCACGATCTCGCGACACGGTCAAGATATCTGGACAGGGCTCAGCCCCAGCTCAACCAAACGAAACGCAAAATCGTGAGCGCACGCCATCAGCGTACCTGTGAATAATAAATTTGAGGACAGCATTTGCAACCTGCTTCCTAGGAACTTGACCTCAGTGCAATCGCGCCGGATGACCTCAGCTGCTGGAAACAGGTTGAAAAGGCATCGAAATGTGTCAAGCAGCACCTTGGACACTTGCGGAATGATGTTGCAAAGTCTGAGACTTCTAACTTTCGACAACTGCTGAACGACTACATGAGACATCACGTGGAGTACGCCATCTAAGCCTGGCGTCCCTTCCGCGAAACTATACTGAAGTGCTTAAAACTCCGCAATGTAGAGAGACCAAATTCGTAACCGGGATTTTTTGCTTATACAACCAACACCGACTGCAAGGTTTGGGATTTTCCAGCTTTGATGATTGGATTCAGCGAGGAGACCTTAGCTTATTTCACCTTATACCGACGAATCGAAATCGCGCCATTGGCTACCGGTTGGAGATTAGACAGGATACTATCTTAAAATTCCACGCTAACATTTTCCAAGCACTGTATTTGACTTAATGTTGGATAACTAATTTTTTCGTCGGGCATCTAAATAAATAGCGTCCTTTTAATTCACGGCAAGTTGAAGTAGGTGTCGCGTTCTTCACTAAGACTTTGCAGAAACGGTTCAGCTTGCATAATGTGATATCTTTCACTTCATGTATAGGACAAGATCTCGCAGCAGCTTTACATAAGCGTTCATAGTAATAACCAGATGAATCCGTTGAAGACCGAAGATCTGCATGGTTTTGTTTTATTTACCTGCGTTTTCACAATCCGCACTCTGGTCATCTTATGAAATGTGTTTAGCTCTCGCTGTTTTAGCCGCTAAAATCATTGTTCGTTGATTGAGTTCGTAATTTTAGCATTGTATGCACCAATGATAGCGCTTAGTTGTGTTGGACTTTTGCCCTTATTTCTAGGGCTAATAAGGGTGGTATGGGATAATCGAATGGACTCTCGAATAAGTATAAGTGCAAATACTTGCAGACCCAAATTCTAGCCAGAGCTAAATTTATTCTAGTGTATAAGCTTTTTATTATCCGACAATTTTCATAAGGCAAATGCAATTGCTTTCACTTTTCTTCCGAGTAACTCCTTCTAAACCAACAACTGTACACCTATTAGTTTGGAAGCTGCACAATACTCTTGTAAAATCGCTACCATGGATGTGGATGCAACCATCGTTCGTGTAACAAGATAAGTCTCCTTTTGCTCATTAGCCTGATGGAATCCTTTTTTACGCGCCATTTTGCTCTGACGCTCAGCGATGGTCGAACAGTTGTGCAAATATCAGAGTTAGCAAGAGTAATCACTCAAAAACATTTCTCCTCTGTGTAGTTGTACGGTTTGTGACAATCAAGTGTACCTCTGTCTTTCTGACTATTTGATCTATTACCACGAGTATAACTCACATGCCCAGTGAACTGCACTCAAGGAGATTTGACTTCCTGATATTCAAGTGAAGATTAAGCGCATCTGGTTTAAGCATAACCTTGTGGAGACTTCCCCAATTTTGTAGTGTTGCTACCAGTACACAAATATCACCATGTAAACGATGCATCATTTGAGGTAGGATTAGGATAAAACGACGAGTTTATGCCAAGTCGTTGGGGCACTGATTGGGCTTATTTGTAACATTTCGCAGTGATCAAACCAGTCCTACGGTGGAAATGCCGTCAACTGTCGAGTTTCAGGAGTCAGTGACATTTGGTGTCATATGCTGGGAACATCTGCTATTGAGAATAGCCCGCGTTGAAGACTCTGGTAATCTGCTTATCTGCAGAAGGAAGCGCGAATTTGTCCACAATTACGTGCCAGTTAAGCATACGGAAATCGGTACACGCACGTATATATCCACCTTTTAACTGCAACAAGGAGATGAACCAACTCAGAGCATTGTATCCGTTGGATTAAGCAGCCGTTGATCTTTAACGCTTTCGATAAACCCTCATTTTTTGCCAAGGGTAATGTAGTAGGTTGCGAAATACTGAATAGCCTGTGACCTGCCACTAGCCGAATGCGATGCATCACCTTTGGTACTTTGCCAGTATCCGAATGCAACATGTTTGCGTAGCTAGAATGAACTGGATCTGGACTGATCTTGATAAATATCCTTCGGTTGACATTTGCGGGATATATTTAAAAGGAACCATGGCGTTCCATTACTACGGGGGAATAATGTCGGTCTCAGAAACATTTACTTCCACCGCATCCATTCTGTTGCCTTTAATAAATATTTTAACAGAAACGAATCCCAGCATTTGCACGGCACTTTTGGTGTATTTACCGAAGTGTACGCTGATTGATACACAGGAAGACAATAGAAAAACCTTGTAAAAGCTGTCTGGTATTACTGCACTTGGTGACGAAGAATCTACTTTCAAATCAAAATAAATGTCTTGGCTATACACTTCAAAAACCGCAAATACCTGATGAAGTCAACTTAGCTACCTTATTATAAAACAAAATCAAATGTTTACCTAAAAATATCAAAGCTTTTCTGCTCAATTTTGGCCGGTGATGAATAGTCATTTGCAGAGGATTCATGACGAGATAATAATGGAACGGCAGACACTAGCAGAATACCAGGTCTTATTGCCTTTCTGGGATGTCCCATAGCAGGTACGACATACTTGACCATGTGCATGATGTTCAGTATTCCCAAAGCGGTAACAACGGAACCACTTGGGGATACCGAAGTGGACAATGGAACTGAGGAGCAATGATGTATTACGGGTGAAAAAGCAATGCTTAACAAGTCCCGTGGGCTGAAAATAATTGCAAAAAGTGGATTGCATGGTAAAGCAAAACGCCTTTTGGTGTACCAACCATACATAGACTTATGTAAAAAAGCAGAGATGTTCGCGTATTAAAAGCATACACCCACAAATCCATTGATAAAGAGATTAGTAAGACATGGTTTGCTTGCGTTTTGCAGACCATAGATAAAAAGTGCAAAAATTAAATGCAAATGAGACAATGCATCATCAACAGATATTTTAAATATCACGAGATTGGGAGCAGAGGCGAGGTAAATTGCGAGGGCGATCCAAAACTGGCACCCGTGGAGTATAAAGAAATTTATACGGCATTCAAACCGATTATATTGTATTGTCAGATTTAGAGGGTAAACCATTAGGTTACTGGTGTGGTTAAATTCGAACAGTGGGCGGCAAATGTGGTTTGGGTTCATCAGAATCTAGTGAAACATTATGAGATCCCCCCCCAGCGAAAGCCGATGTCAACTGCTATACATTCTTAGAAATTTCAGTCTAAGCTGATATGGTAGATGAAATAGGCCCCCTGACCTTTTCGTTGCCTTTCGTTTAGGAGTCTAGATAGAGACGAGATCTTGTTTCTGTCACGGCTGCCACGTCTGTATAGCATATTCCACTGAGGTCACACGCACGCGTTAAGCAATTGAGAAAAGATTGAAGGTTCAAACAAACCGAAAGCACTGCGATGCCGGTCGAAGTGTTGATTGCCGGTTCTCATCGTCTTCTCTACTTGTTTTGAACACCCGTGGTCTTTTTTCACATATATACCCAGGGCACGCTACCTTAGAGATCTTATCCAAGGTGTGCTCTCCAAGCTTGTAAGCGCTCACTGGCAAGTGACGCAGATGAATCACCTTGCACTTAACTATGTTCAACTGGAGCGGGTTCCTCTTTGACCATTCCTAAATGCAATCTTCGTCATGTTGCAGTAGATCGTGATCTGCATTGTTCCTAATTGCCAGCCATATCATGACGTCAGCGGCGAAAAGCAGGAAATTTGAAGAAATAACCCTTGCCAGGTCATTGTTAAACACCAGGAATAAGCACAATCCCAGCACTGCAACTTGTGGAACACCACTTTCTACCACCTAATGTGTACTTGAAGATACCGTTAATGAAGAAAGTTGTCAATCCAAGCAAGTACAGAATAGCCAATTCAGTAGCTCTGTGGCCGGTGAAGTAGGATGCCGTGATCAAGGCGGTCGAAAGATTTTGAGAAGTCTATATAGATGATGTCAACTCTAAACCCATCATCAACCACTTCCGTCCAATTACCTACTGCAATCAGTAGGTTGGTGGTGCACGACCGGTGTTGACGGAATCCATGCTGTTCTGGTGCCATGATGCCGCATTTTTCCAATTAGTCCATTAGAGCCTCAGCGATGACGGCTTCCATCACCTTCGCGAGCACAGGGAGTAGCATCACTGGGCGATAGTTTGAATTATGCGAACGACTGCTACCTTTGAAAATTGGAGTGATAATGAAGATTTCAAGCGGTTGATTTCAGTAGATGAAACAGTGGAACGAAACGTGTTAATTTTTCGTTATCGACCTTTGCAGGAGCGATATCGTAGGTCCAGTCCTAAGAGAGATTATCAGTCACATCGCGTAACAGGCTTTTTTCGTTTCTAGGATGGACCAGGCCGGTATTCAATTGCTGTGTAAGCATGTTTTCTCCAAGCTTTCAATTACAACCCGGTCGCGATCATAGTTTTGCACAGAACGCACAAAACATGATGTGAAGTCTTCCAGATTCTTGCCAAGGGCTTATCTTTTTGTGTGACTTTATACCGGGAAGTGTTTGCTATCACACCCACTCCCCCATGCTTATCGACAGTAAGAGGAGCATTTCAAAGCGTGGGTTTCTCGCATAGATTCAAGTTGTCAAATATACGTCGATCTTCGAGAACAATGCGCCATTGCAAGTGCTTCAGTATCCTCTGTTTATGAAGTGAAAGATGCATTAGTGTTCATAAAAATCAAAGTAGAATACAAAAGGTTAACTTTCAAAATATTTCAAAATCCTACGAAATCCGTTCAGAATGGTGTATGGGTTGTGTTGGATAGAGACATTTGTACCTCGCGACTTCGATTTGTTTTTTGAATGAAATCGGAACAGTAACTCAGTAAAGTAAACAAGTGTTTAGACGCTGAGCTGGTAACTGTAGTTGCAACAATTAAATCACTCACTTAAAACAAATTAGCAACTCAGAATCAATCACTTGCATTCGTCCAATGATCTTTAAGTGCACATGCTGAGACATAACGAATTGATGGCGAAGACAAATCTAGTTACTATGGAAAAGCGGAATTCTCAAAACTACACCTGGTGAACAACGTCGGTCAAAAGCAGCGATGAACCTGGAGCCAACACTTATTTTCATTTAGTTAAAACATCCCAAGGAAACTTGGTGGTCGTGCGACTAAATATCTGAGCATAAAATACAACTTAGGGGAAGAAACGGAGTAGAAAAAGGCTGTCTACTTTGTGATTCTTTTATGCTATTAAACTGGGGGGAACATCGTGCTAAAATTGCTTTTCAAACATACCACAATTACTGCACAGAAAACTTCCGGAGGAGTTAGCAATATGCCAAGTAGATTCTCTTATTTGTCACAGCTCTTTATCATTGTCGTCCATCCGAGCGAATTATGTGTGCTTTTGTGCTCCAGTACAGCGCACATCTCCAATGCTGTCGTATCCATGCCTCTTCTCATCACTTTCTTGTGAAGGTACAACAAATTCGTCTGAGAATATTGTTGAATTACAGCGTTAGCAAAACCATCGATGCGTCCTAATTGAACATATGGAAACAATGGACCAAAAACATTATCCACTGAAGCTAGATGGTAGCAATACAGTTAGTCCACAGAAAACAAACATCCAAGACACAAGAAAACCGAGTTAGATAAGTTCAGTAAAACAGCTGTCGCTCACCACCTCCTTCCTAAGACGTTTAATAATAGCTTCTTGACAACCCGTAAGGCAAGTAGAATTTTTTTGCAGACCCACCTTTTGTTTAAGGAGCTGAGGTGATATGTTTGCCAAGGGCCGTTCCCACGAGTCGATTAGAACAGTGTGCATATCGGACCAATTACTTGATAACGCCTCGGGAAACCTAGCCGTCGCCTAGACAAAGACGGACACCTGCCAATTGGGTGATCGGCGCACATAATACGCGACGAACGTTAATAACATCGCACCCCGAACAGACACAGAGGGAATAGAGAAAAGCCCTTAACCAAGCGCTTTATTGACTTAGTAGGAGGAGATACAGGTATAGACACTATATCATTTTAACACTAATTAATCAGCAAACTTGACATACGTCGCAGCGGGACGAATACGTTGATGAAGCCCCATTGGGTAGTGAGTTGGAGGTCGCCTGGTCACATTGCGACTGCCACGCGGCATAGCTCTTATACTACGCAAGCGAACATTCAAATCTATCCCGAGGTTATATATCATTGCAGAATAAGTGCTTTTCATGAACAAATTTAATCAGAAATGATTCACTTTGAATTCAGCGTTAGGTTTTGAAGGCTCGTGATAAACGTTCTACCGGGTGCTTGCAGTCTCTACAACATACCGAGTTGGAGGGTCACGTTTTCTTAATGGACGTGGACACAATTCAAATGTGTTAAATTTCTAGGGCCTCCTTGTAGATTTGCTAGCAAATGCCGGAATAAATAAATGATGAACAATGCTACTAGGTACAACTAATTTATCACAAGCAATCGCAAAAGGCGTATGCGGGGTAAAATTTACGGCAGGCATTGCTGAACTCGGAACTAGTAAAACATTGAGATCTATGTATGACAGACGAACGTGAACTAAGTTATCAGCAGCGTAGGTATGCACTGATTCAGAGCTTTTGCTTTCTGTTGACTATTATCCTGAAATTTGCTTCTCACGATTGAACTAACATACACACAACTCTGTTCTATCAGCTCTACTGTGTGCAAAGTATCAAAATATCACTTCAACGCCTGGTTCACGTCTGCGTTCGTGACGGAATTCGTTGCTGCAAATTATGCATGTGACTATAAAAGATTTAAAGCCATAGGTGGATTTTCACCTACCTCTTAAAGATGTCTCTTGAGGTGATCAAACACTTAATTGGAATCGTCCGATAATCCAAATGAAACGCAAAATTTTGTGAACATGTCAATCAGTTCGGGGGCATAAACCATAGCACCAACAAGCGCATCCACATGGTCCGCTAGTCCGCTCTTACTTAACCTCTCTAATTAAATCGCTTGTCTGACTGCAGTGGGAAAACGACAACTATCGGAAAAGTATAAATCATGTAGCGGCTCACTGTTATGTAACGACACAATGCCGAATTGCAGGCAAATAAAAAATAATCCAAAGAGTCTGCAGGTGAAAAGTGACTATTGGTCGCAAGAACGTTATCCATTTAAATCTAGGGTTAGCCTACTTGCACCGTTCCGAATGATGTCGTCCAAAGTGGGCAAAACTTCCCCAACGATCGTTGATAGATCTAAATGGTTCCCAAAACGTCGCTGGTATTGTACTGCGTGTTCGATCATTCCGATTGTCAAGCCTATTTTTATCCTAGTCCAAAACTGCAACCAGTGAGCAGCAGGAGCCAAACAACGAATGCAAGATAAGATTATTCCATTGGAAGCGAGTATTTGCCAGGAGAGTTTAGTAGCCTGTAAGCAAAGGAAAGGCAAACGTTTCCTCCTCTAGACAACGATCAGCCATTCCTATGGTCGTTGTATCCCATAGCTATGGCAGAATATCAATTTAAAACAAATAAGGCTCTGATAGTTAAGCGGTACTCTAGACAATGAAGCTCAGGTACTACACGAAACATGTGAACCAGCAATTACCGACTTTCCCAAAAATTCTTGCATTAGCAAGGATAAGGCAGCCAAACACCAGTCTTATACGTCTACAACTTAGAGGTCGCTGCTCGAGTTCAAATCTCCAGATACACCAATCACGTAAACAGAGATCATTGGAAAGTCACTCGATGTGTCACACTTACGGACTCCTCTGTTACATATACGGCAACTGCGGTCATTGAGACGCACAACAGGCCAACATCACCTGGCAGCAAGCCAGGACCAAGAATCAATCGCCCTAACTGCTCAGCAAAAGGTGATCCAAAAATAACGCTCTGGCAGTTTTGCGCGCAATTGTCACCTAAGCTACCGGCGTCACTTTGCGGGTTAAGTTATCTGACGATCGGACCCCATGGAACTCGTTGCGCTTCAGATGAATATGGAAGCTAAACCCACAAACCTAGTACAAGTTACT